>JBBPJX010000861.1:0-10573 GCA_038088955.1 Neotropicomus parvogracilis | reverse complement strand
CTTACGCTTCTGACAGCCCCTGTCGAGACCCTGCCATATCAGTCAGCGATCATTGATCATTGATCAATCTCAACACCGGGCCAAGACACAGCTCGAGCTCGAACCAGGCTCTGCTGTCCTCCGCCCCAAGTCAGGCCAGGGTGACGTCAAACCTCCAACCCACCGCGCCTTATTTTTATTTTTTTATTCTTTGGGAAAATGCAAAAGGGAGAGAGAATCTCGAGATCGAATCGACCCCGCGGGTCCTTGTCGACCGGAAAACGTGCAGCAGACCCGAAATAGCCACCCGAACGCGCGTCCGATCCATCCATAAAACGCATTCGTGCAACGGGACGCGCGCGCTCGCGGTCGTGTCGTGTCGTGTCCAAGGCTTCGAGCTGGCAGTGCCCGCGCCGCGACTCATCATCGCCGCATTGTCGCCGAGATGGGAGATGGGAGATGCGGGTCGAGGGCAACACCGAGACGGGCTCGCCTCTGCTCGGATCTGTTTCGCTGTGCTACTACGTCTGCCAGCCGAGTCTGCGTCACGCGTCACCGTCCAGAGTGCAGGGCAGCGCGTCTGACGGACGGGCAAAAAGGCGTGGCACGCCATGCGGACAGTAAAACTGCGTCCGTCTCTTGTCATGATATCATCCTCGGACGGACGGCGTCGTTTTGCTCTTTGGACACGAACCCTGAACACGACGTCGCTACTCGCAAATTAGATTACCCCTAGCTCACGGAGTGCGAATCCGGCACCCAACGCGACGAAACCTAGCCTTTCCTGATCCGAGTGCGACTTTGGACAGATACCATAATGCAACCCGTTCCTTGGTCGTCTCTTTCGGTGTCCGGCCGAGCTCAAGTCGCCGGAAATGAATATGACCAACAGGGGCAAAAGGAGAGACACATGTACAAGGGCCGAGACGCCATTGGGGAAAGCCCGACAAAGGTGGCGAGCGTTGGAGCAGGCGATAAAGCATACTAATATTGGGACACGACACGCGACGAGTACATGTCATTAGCACAATGCATGCTCACCGGAGGTGCGTCCAAGCAACGAGGTCCGGTCCAACGATCGCGACGGTGTGGAGCAACACGGTGCATGTCCGCAGTGCGGCCGCCCAGGCCCACCAACAGAAAATGAGTGACGTGGCAAGTGTTCCACGACATTCCATTCAAAACAACGGCTATCAAAAGGCACGGGCCTTCCTTTTCACATTTGACAGTGGGATGAAAGACGCGGCACGCCGGGGGATCAATGCCATCAAGGAAGCGCCGATAAAGTTTCATAAGCGCCTTCATCGTCCATCGCAGGGGGGAACAAAAGTATGCAGTGGTAGGAGGCGCAAGGGAATGGGTCGATCCTCGACGCCAGATGAAATCTTGGCAGATCGAAGCGACAATAAGTATCCAGACACCCCTCGGCAACCGAAGGACGTACTGCGCGGACCGGAGGTTTCGTTTGATTACTCAATGAGCGCCAGCCTCGACTTCTTCTTTGGCTTATCTGCGTCCCCTGGCGTGTGTGACCTTTTCACCTTTGATTTGGGAGAATTCGTAGCCTCGGTCGACGACTCGGACGCCGTCTTTGTAGGATTAGAAGCCTTGGCCGGAAGTGCCGGACCGTCGACGCCAGACGGCCGAAGGAATGCAGTTCCCTGGGTCGAGGAGGACGATTGTCTCAGGTCAGTCCCGACGCTCGTCATGTCGAAGATGACGTTTCTCGCGTCCTTGGATGGATCCTTGTTGGGCTTTTTCGACTGCCTCGCCAAGCCGGTGGACGATATCGAGTGAGGTCGGCTCTTTTTCGTCTGTTCGCTTGCCCCTTGATCCATGTTCTGCGGGGGTAGGGCGATCGTGGTCGAACTCGAGGCCTGGCAACGAGGCAACGATGGTTAGTTTGGTGATCCCATGATCCAAGCTGAACCGCGGACCTCCAGGGCAATTTCTTCGCCGCGTTTGTTGAAGACTCGCCGACCTCGTGGCCGCAATGTGTTTGAAGAAGATAAAGACGACGGACCATCCGCGACAGACGCATCGTGATGGCAAGGGAAAAGAAATGGAAGGTAGGACGTTTCATAGGTAACGCTGATACCAAAGACCCAGACGCGAGGGTGGTAAATGCACATTGTCAGAGCAGACGAGGCGCGGATGGAGACTCACGCCTTCTCGCTGCGATAAGCACTCGAGCCCCACTCCTGCCTGATTTCTGGCGGTACTTCCCACTCTGCGTCGTCCTTGACATGTGCTTGTTCAGGTTCGCCCTGCGAGAGTTGTTGCGCTCGCCGGGCATTTTGCATGAATCGCAGATTGAGCGTCCCAGAGCTGAGCGTCTTTTCTGCCATTGCTGGTGCGGGGGTATCTTGCAGAGGCTGGTGGTGTTTCTTTTTTTTTTTTTTTAATAAAAGGCTTGTCGTCGTCGTCGAGCGGTGCAGACGATGAGATCAATACCACTGATTACGTCATCTCCTCCCATATGCGGACAGGGTGGCCCATCATTTCTGTGGCGTTGGAGATCCTAGTAGTGGTCGTCCTTGCCAAGGGTTGGAGGTCTCGCCGCGGCGGTGTGTTTTAGAGCTTGGGAGCGTCTCGAGAGGTTGTCAAGGAGAGAAACGCGACTAGTGACCGTCGCACGTAATAGCAGAGACTCGATGCTGGTGAAACGTCATGAGACGGCGGGATCGAGTCTGTCGCAGAGGGTGGCCAACGAAGCGGGTCGTTGATAGGCTCTGCGTGAGACGGCGTGGACCGAATGCTTTCCCTGACCAAGGCGAAAAGCGGAGGTAGCCACGGTGACACGGACGAGTTCGCACGAGCGAGTGGACGACACGACTAAATGAACGATACGACATATGGTCGTAAAAGGGGAGATGACAGGAGCTGTCCCAGGACGAGCTGAGATCCCAGCGAGATCGGCGAGATGCGGCGGTGAAGAAGACAAGGAGATCTCCCACTGACACGTCGATACGACGACGACGAGGAGTGACCGAAGGCGATGACTGGGTGCTGCTGCTCTGTTCTGTTCCATTACAGCTGTCGGTAAATCAAGATCCAGCCTGATCTGGTTCACCGAATTCTCCTCCGTTTCGATGAGTCAACGCGAGTCTGCGCGCGCTGGCAATTGCGTGACCCGCTCGCTTGTCGTGCGACCTCGTGGCTGGCAGTTTCTCGTCCGGACGCTCGCTTTTTCCTTGGACTCATGAAGTCACTCTCCATATCCGGATTCCCCGCCCTGCGCTCGTCGATCCGTGTCTGTGTCCGTGTCCGTGTCCGTCATACGTCTTCGGCTGTTTTCGTCGCTATTTAATCCTCCCCTCCTTCCCTCCCTTCCCCTCCCATCTCCATCCTCCCAAACAAATGTCCTTCCATCTCCGTCCCGTCACAGACCACTCTCCCTCCCCCTCCTCCTCCTCCACCTCCACCACCACCGCCGCAGAGCGCAGCCCGCCACCAAAGTCACATCCCTCCGCCCACATCCCCTCCAGGCGGCCCCTCTCCCCAAGCTCGCTCCGAGGTGAGCCCGACGCCCTCTCTCCCCATCGTCCGCGCTGATCTCCCCCAGACGTCAACCTCACCCAGGACGCCAACCCAACCCCACGCAAATACCCCGCCCCACCCACGGGTCATGAGCTCATGGCTCTCTTCCCCCCCGCACCACCCGCCAACTTCCCCGAGATGAGACCCGGCCCAACCAGCGGCTTTTTCCAGCGACAGGAGCGCGCCTTCTTCGCCCAGGCGGGCAAGGAAATCGTCCGCGTGCGTGTCGAAATAGACGTACCTCCCCCGTCATCGGACGAGCACCACGGCGCAAAAAGCAGAGATCCTTCTGCGCACGGTGGCCCTCCTCGGACCTGGCCACAACTCCATCCACACCCGCCACACCCGTCCCCCGTCCACCCATCGACTTCTCCCGATGGGTCTTATCCACATCCCAAGCCACCCCGCCAATCGCGCCCGGTGCCAGCACCCACGCAATCGCCCGCCGCCTTTTCTGGTTCTCCTCATGGGCAGCCGCCCCAGCTCCCGCTCAATCCCCATTCGCCCGTATCACATCAGGGCGGTATGACATTACGTACACCACCACACGATCCACATTCTGGGTCAAAAGTGGACTTTCAGGCTCCGGAGGACATGCGTGATGACACGGACGAGGCATGGCGCCGACCTACGCCGTATGCAGACCGCCGACGTGCAGGCAAGCACACACGGCGCGTCATCCGAACATGACTCTGTGAGTCCGTGTTCGCTCGTCAGACGGCCGACGTCTGGCTCCGTTTTTGATAGACGTTCACAGTGTAACACCATCTACCTCGCTATCGTCGCATTAATACCTGTTTTGTATACCAAGTCCAATATCTGTGCTATCCCATCATACCTCGTCTTGAAGTACTCTGCCGCGACCTGGACCTGGTACAGACTGCATAATAAAATTATTATTTTCGATGAATTCCTCGCACGATGCGTGACGACGCGGTTCGCCATGTGCCTGGCTGACGTGCTAAGCTGGAGGACATCCCGCACGTGTTTGACATGCGCGAACGTGTGGTCGACCGCGGGGAAACGCGAACTTGACGCTCGGTTTCAGGTGTCGACGTTCTATTGCATGCGAATCTGCGCGACAGCGCGACGAGACGAGAGAAACGTCGTCCGGACCGAATCATTCGTATCGTGTTCTCGTGCGGGTTCCCACAGCTCCTGCTTACACCCGCCCTTGGAGCGAGGGTACACGTCAAACGACGAAAAAAGGGGGAAAAAAGGGGCGCGGTGGGGGCAACACGAGGAAGACGCCGATTCCCACAGTCACCATGGTGTGGAATCGTCCCGGGGGGGGCGATGTTTACCTGAGCAAGCGTTCATTGTATCAAATATAACGAAAACGACCCATCTGGGACGGATCCGAACGCAATTAGTGATGGGTGCTGATATGATCGCACGTTCTGGACTCGCGGAGGTGAGACACGGTCCGTATCGACCAGATCCGACTGGCGATCGCACTAAACGGACGCGCGATAACGAGGCGCTGAGGGGAAATGACGTGGAACTGTCAACGACCGAGTGGGGTACGAACCCGCAAGTGGACCGTTTCGGGAGGACGGCTTATCTCGAGCGACGACGGCGCAAGAGAACGTTCGGGAATGGGCATCTGGTTACACCGTGGTTCGAGATGGCATCATCGCCAGTCCGAAAGGGGTTGCAGAGAATGGAAGGTCATACTTTGCTGAGTGCGCTTAGGCGATCAATACAAGGCATCTTTTCATTTCGACGCTCTGGACATGTGTCTGGGCCACATGTCCAGAGATAGGGCGAAGCATCCATCCCCAAATGGCAAAACTAACCACGGGGAACTCGCAGACGACCCGACAAGGGTCGAGACAATGCCATGGCTCGGGTCGCGATCCTAGGGGGGCGACCGCATCAGAAAAGACGGAGGTGTAACGTCACCGCTTGACGATTTCCAAAGGCGCGAATTGTGAGTCGAGATTGGTGGGCGTGGGCAAACGAGTGTCGAACCTGAGCTAGTCCAAATACGGGGTCCAAAGAGGTCGTCGCTAAAACCCGTCCCAAATATTTGATGGCCTGCCAACTTGAATGGATTCAATTACGCCCTGCCCTGACCGGCAACCAAATGAAGAGTGCTCGGCTGCGAGCTGAGGGCAGCTGCCACCGCCTGACGCGTCCGTGGGCTGCGAAATGAAAAATGGAAGGCGACGAGCGGGCGACCCTTGAAATGACTGACGTGCTGGCCCCGTGACGCGACACGTGACCTGATAATTCAATGCCAGCGACCTCGAGGAGAGCGCCGTTCACTCGCACTACGACGCACACCGATGGTCGGTCCTACCTCGCGTTTCTCGCAGGTCAGCCCCGCATTGACCCCACCCTAGTCGAGACCGACAAAGGAGGACATCGCCGACTTTTGCAGCATAGCCAACACATCGTGAGTATCGCGCGCATCATCGCCCTCGGACGCTTGCGATCGTCTTCGTCCGATAGAAACAAGGAAGCGAAGCGCTACCTCGACAAATACAAAAGACTCGACGCAGCCGTGGATGCTTTCTTTCAGGACAGTGGGAATCGCCGCGTCGACCCTGACGCGACAAGGAAATTGTCCGTGTTGTTCGACAAATACAAAGGTAACGGTCGTCCGATCGCCGCCTGGGTATCGCTGCCCCAACGAAACCGTGCTGCACAGATCCGGAAGGAGACATCATCTCCACCCAGGGCACAGTCTCGTTCTTCACCGATCTTGGCTTTAGGCAGAACGAGGAGGAGCTGGATGGAGAGGACGAGACGCACAAACTCTTACTGCTCGCATACGAGCTCCAGTCTCCCGGATTGGGCGAATGGTCCAAGAAGGGGTGGATAGACGGCTGGAAGAACATCGGGTCAGCATCCGTCCCGTCCCACCGGTGTTCTCGGAAACATTCATGTGGGTTCTGCACAGGTGTGACACCATACCCAAGATGAAGGCTGCTCTCGCACGTTTAGAAGACAAACTTGGCTCAGATCCGTCCTACTTCCGCACGGTATACAATTACACGTTTAATTTTGCGCGGACAGACGGCCAACGAAGTCTTGGTACGTGCGGTTTCCGGTCCGTGCATCAGCCCTGACCTCGTGCATCCGTAGCCAAGGACACAGCACTCGAGTACTGGAAATCGCTCTTGTACTTTGGCGTGGGCAAGGAAGCGCTGCAACACGTGCCGGATGACGATGAGGAGGAAGACGTCGACATGGACCAGGGTCAAGGATGGTCGAGAAAACACACGGAAATGTGGCTAGATTTCATGAAGGCGAGAGACGACGTCGCTGTGAGCAAGGATACCTGGCAGATGGTTCGTGTGGCCGTCCCCTATTAACCACTTTCTGACGAGATGCGTGCAGCTCCCAGATTTTATCCGTTCATTCGACGGGGACTTTGGTAAACATGACGACCAAGGTATTTATACCGTGTGTTGTTCCGTCGGCGACGCTTGGTTGACAAAACTGCAGATGCCTGGCCCACCATCATGGACCAGTTTGTTCAATGGGCGAAGAAAAGGGTCTGAACTGGGCCTCGTATTACCCCTCACATGCTATACCTGCGACGCGCTCTCCGCTGTAGTGTAGACGAAATGAATGTGTGATTTGCTCTGGCTAGCGAGCACCTCGCGATGCTGATTCGCCATCGCCTATCGCACGGCAGGATCGTCGTACACGAGCGATGGAAGAAATGAAGATTCTTTCACGACGGAACACTTGATCGAAGCACGAGATGCACCAGCGATGGCAGCCAGAATTCTCGGCGCATCTCTTTGATCAGGTTGAGTCCGTCGTGCACGCCACAGGAGAACCTGGATGGACGTACTCTGGGTGGACGCGAACGACCGACTCTGAGCCTGGCGCGGTCGTGAACAAGACGTCGACGTACGTGCTCGCAGAGGTGAGCCCAAACATGTCCGCGAGCGCGTCCTGTATGGATTTCCTGATGAGCAGGACGTCAGTGCAACGAGGCTGCATGCTGAAACGAATGTAGTGATGTGTGGATCGCAGCTGGCTTAATGTCATGGTCGGGCTCGACTCTATGTTCAATTATGTAATCTCACACCCTCCAAGGAGGACCACTCGGATGCCGCACGACACTCACTTGAACTTCGACTCGGCTCAGACGGCGTCCCTCATCCGGTCATGGCTCAGGCCAATCACACTTGTTGCGGCGTCGTGGACGAGGTACGGGCCCGTCGCGCCCAACGTACCCGGCCCCAGCCATGGATAGTCCGCAAGCTCGCCGTCGGCATCACAATCCTCATCGTCGGCTACTCGGCATACGTGTACGCCGCGAGGTTCTGCAAGGACATGATCGTAAAGAGCGAGAGCGCTCTGGCCAATCAAGCGACCGGAAGTGTGTCTGTGTTTCGCTCCCCAGCGATCTTTGCTGACGTGCCCTGTCCAGTTGCTTTCTTGGTCGTGTTCTGTCTCTTGTTGTTCCTGTTCTCTTGGTGCTATCTCGTGGTACGCCTCCTTTTTTTGCTCTGGTGTCCAACGACGTCCTGATTTGTCGTAATGTCTCCAGGTAATCGTTACATCCCCCGGTCATGCGCGACAGGTAGGCCTTCTGATATATTACCTCTTTCTTCCGCTCATTCCCTGTACCTTGACCGGACGCAGTATACCCAGACGACCACCAGACCTGGCTATGACCACACTGACAGATCATCAACGCTCAACTCCACTGACGTCCGCGGAACTTCTTATGAACTCATGTCTCCCACACCCAACGCCTTTCATCCTCCCACACACGAGCCCGCTAAAAAGCATCACACACAATCTTCGGTCGGATCCGGCAGGAGCAAAACGGTCGCATCCCAGTTTTCCGTTGCCAAATTGGAGCAAAGTTCCCACTCGCAAGCCTCGACCCGTGGTCTCGAAGAGGCCCGTGCCACTGATGCGTTAGGGGCATCCGAGTCCGCGCACATCCCAGATAACACGATGCTCCCTTCCCACGCGACTCCGCATCACTCGGGCCCTCTCGTACCTCCGCCGGTCTTCACCCGACGTCCGACGACGACCCCGGTGCTTCTACCAGAATACCGATATTGCAGTAGGTGTCAGATCGTCAAGCCCTCTCGGGCGCATCATTGTAAAGCGTGTGGTACGGTAAGTCGCCTCCTTTGTCGTCCGCGTGCTCGTCGCTCTGAGCTGGCGTCAAGTGCGTTTTAAAGTATGATCATCACTGTCCCTGTCAGTGTTCCTTTCCCGAGACTCGCGCACGCCGATATTTATTTTCTTCCGTCTTAGGGATCGGGCAATGTGTCGGTGCTTTCAACCAGAAGGTGTGTCTGCCTCGCACGTCTGGTCTGGACTGCCCATTCGAAGCCTTTTTTTTATTTTTAGTTTTTCGTCAATTTCCTTCAATCAGCGACGGTATTCTGTTTTTGGACGTTTTCGACGCTTCTAGGCCTCAACGTTAAACCACACACGTCTCCGGGCCGCGAACTTGACCCTCAACAGGTGGTCGTGATAGCCCTGTTCGTTGCCCTCGTCTCAAAATAGTTTCTTGCCGCGTTATTGACTAGAGACCTGACAGCGGTGGCCTTTTTGGAGTGTTCTGCAGCCTCATACTCGCAGTGCAGATCCATCTCATCTTGTTGAACCAGACGACCGTAGAGTCGCTCAGTAACAGATCGATGCGAGAGCGTGAACAGGAGTTGTTGTCGCGGATGCACAAGTGGTATCAAATCTGGTGCGTCCTTTCTCACAACTGCGCCGGTTGGCTAACGTTGCCGGGTAACCCCATTATCGCAGCGCAAAGCGGCGGACTCTGAAGCAATGGGATATTGAGTGGGGAAGAATCGGAGTCGAGGGCAACTTGTGGTGGCTAGGAAGCCACAGGGCGAACTGGGAGGCAGTGATGGGGAAGAACGTGTGGTGGTGGTTTCGTGCGTCATTCCCTCGCCCTGGAACGCCTGTGTCTGACCTCGTGTCGTTTCAGTACCTATCGGCCGTCCCTTGGACGATGGCATAAACTACCCGACGAATCCACGATTTGACAGCGCTGGGAGGTGGAGGAGACGCAAGGAGTGGCCTTCTGATCTACAGTAATATCTCTACTCGTACTACTTGATATATACTACTTTATAAGCCGAACGTGAAGCGAGACGGACGGACCTTGACTTGAGGCTCTTTGAACTGAACCACGACATGGCACCTGCAACGACATTCCCAGGCAACGACTCAACCGCGTCCAATGGCCGTTTGAACGCTCCTCATGCCCTCAAGCAGGGCCGAGCTGGCGGCGACCAGTTATCTTCCGCGGTCCTGATCCAGATGGAATATGACTACAGCGCACACAAGTAAGTCAACTCTGATCCAATCGCCGTGCCTCGCACGCGCGCATTTATTGGGCCAATCATCGGTTGTGGCTGGCCACTGACGAATCATGTTATTCCCTCAACGTGCTGCGCAGTTACCATCCGCTCCCTGTCGTCTTCGACTCCGCAAAAGGCGCCAAGTCAGTCCCTTTTTCGCCTGCTTCTCGCGACACGTTCTGATCGAACGCGCTGATCGAATCGATTAGAGTATGGGATCCAGAAGGCAACGAATACATCGACATGCTGTCCGCTTATTCGTACGCCTCTTTCGTCTCTCGCTTGGCTTGCGCTCACCCGTCGCTCGATCTAGCGCGGTGAACCAGGTCTGTGTCGGCTTGGACGTTGCGCGTGGTGGATCGTCTCGGCTGATGCGGTCGATGTTTTCAAGGGTCATTGTCACCCAAAGATAGTCGCTACTCTCGTAGGGCAGGCTCAGAGACTGACGCTGTCTTCGCGTGCATTCTACAATTCCGTCTTTCCGCGCTTTGCAAAGCAGATGAGAGAGACGTTTGGGTATGAGAGCGTTCTCCCCATGAATACCGGCGCCGAGGCGGTAGAGAAGTATGACGAAACGAGCTCAGCTTGAGAAGCCTGAGCTGATCCGAAGCAAGACCAAGGGAAAGGGAAAAGGGAAGGACGACAATTCTACTTCCGTACCCGCGCTTGGCAGCTGGGAGGTTGGACCCGATGGCGAGGCGTGCGATGGGTGGGACTGGGCGGGTGTCGCTGGCATTTGGAGG
>JBBPJX010000860.1:0-10577 GCA_038088955.1 Neotropicomus parvogracilis | reverse complement strand
CGTAGCTTACCTCCAGTCGTGAATGAGAGACTGGAGGAAAAGACGCGTCGCGAGGCGCGCGGGTAAATGAACGTCCGTATATGGTAAATTAGGAAAGAGTACGTGGAAAGTCTGTATCTCCAACAGGGCGACGGTTAATCCCTGCTCGATCTACTCCGAGTCGTCGGAAGCAGGCGCCAGCTGCCATGCTACTGGGGAACACGGGTTAGCGCTTAGGTCGCATGAACAGGTCCGTGGGAGTCGAACGTCCACTCCAACTTGAGCACAGATGCAGGTATTTATGCGACGGCAGAGGTAAGGGCTCGCTACTCAGGCACAAGTTGTGTTGGTGAACGGTCCCGGTGACCAATTGGATGGACCATCGCAGCGGTGATGAGGGTGGTGTCGACGTGCCCGCCCGCCCACCGTCTGAAATGTAGGAAGGGGAAAGGAGATGGGCGATATGGCGAAGTGCAACGAAGCGCAACGACGAAGAGCAGGGCTCGGACTGAACGGGCTCGGTGGCGGCGGGAGATGAAACAGGTACTTGCCTGCTCTTGTCCAAAGACTTTGCTCCTGTGTTCGCTCCTCGCACTAGTCATGGTATGCATGCAGTGACGGCACCAGTGGCCGTCCGTCGGTACTTCAGAGTCGTCGCCGACTCGTCGGCACCTCCAGGTGTTGGCAACTCGTTGATGTCTGATCCTGGCATCCACCGGTAAACCTAGGTTGCTAGTAGCACATCTGTTCGGGAATCCACACCACTGCTGTTGCATATATCCCGCCCTCCCTCCGATTCTGCGGTCTGTCCCCATAAGTGATCTCACTGCTTTGGCTTATGATTACCCCCCGGACGCAAGGTCCCTGACGCCACACATCAGTGATACTTGGCACAACCAGGGCGACACGAAGCTGCCGTCATCTGTTGAGCCCATCAGGCTTGTTTCACCTTCCCCCGGTTCTGGGGTCGCGACTCACATTCTGCCCTGTTGCCCGGCAGAGTCAGAAGATGCTACGCACCTTCGCCCACTTCACTTCCCCACCCTACCTCCTTCCATAGGCCTTCCCCCGACGCCTCCTCTTCCCACGCACCAGCAGCGAGCATTCGAAGGACTAGGAATGCACAAAAGTGTGCCCCGGTTCAAGTGCTTTTAGTGTGGTCGCGGGACAATAAGTTAGAGTGGTATGCTATTGGTCGTGCGCGATGAGCATAACCAAGCCACAGATCGAATGCAGCAAGGAGTCGCATTCCACCTGTTGTTGACTCGGTTTATTCCGTTCTGCTGGGGATATATAGCCACGCCATTCTTTGGAACCCTACCAAGGCGAATGTCAATATGCGGCTAGTGCTCGAGAGTCGCCAACCTCGAGACTCTGGATTGCGACAGCTTCAAAATGCCTGCCAGTGGTGGCGGATCCCCCCTTTGCAATGTCATTTCATTGTTGATTACCGCCATCTTTCCCATCATTCACTTTACTGCAGTTCTGAGACGTCATGAACACCGACATCCCTAATGATGGCCTTGACCCGAGTGGATAATCGACACAGACGATATCTCCCCACGCATGCTACACGAACGTCTTGAGGGTAAGTGATATTTTCTCGAGTGCAATTACCAAATGGGTCTCGCTACCTGTTGGGCAGACTCCATTGGCAAATTCTGGAGGACACATGCCTTATTGAAAGGAAGTTATCTCCACCGGGTTACCAGGGGTTCCTGGGAACGTTGCAGAACCTCCAGGGACATTTTGCTCATCTTTCCGGCCTCACGAGCATGCGTGACATAAATCACATCTTCGATGTAGCTTGCGCACTAAGATAGCCCCATGCAAGCCTGAGTTGGTGTCTATAATAGCTCGGTATGCGTACTGTGGGGTTCTCTTCATTTGTTCTGGTCTGTGGGCGCTGCGCTGCGCTTGGAACAGGGGCGCAGTAGGCCAGGATAGTCTGCAAGCACACACGGAGTCCGTCATTAATGTGCGACTGTCGCTTTCATTCTCAACCGTGAGCCGACTATTGTCACCTCGGCGGTGATGGGAGTGGAGGCGCTCTCTTAACACCACCGGAAGCAAGCGAGGGCGTAGAGTGGATATCACCGACTGTCAACGTTGTCAACGGTGGAATGGAAGATACACTGGCAAACCTTCCGGAAAAGCAGACAGTTTGCACGATGCCCAAAGACGAATCATGAAAGATATGTGATACGGAAGCTAGGGATGAAAAGCACACCCCTAAACGTTGGAAAAAAATAATCTAGTGAATCTAGTTGGTCCGATACTGGCTTGGGTGACTCGATAATCTCAAATGGAAAAATAAACTACCTTGACGTGTCCATGCTCGAATACTTGAAGTCTTGATCATGAGGCTCGATGACTTGTAGGTGGCTGTGTCGGATCCCGTTCAAGTTCAAGTTCGTTCGCCGGACATTTTACAACTTGAGCACCTCTGCCACTGCCAGCGTGAAAAAAATCTTCTTCCCTTCCGACCCACAATTCAGGGCAGTGGAAGGTGTGCGAAACACGCTTATGGTTCAACCATCACAGCTTGAGGCACTTGTGCGCCGCACGGGCCGATCTTTGGTCTATCCGAGGAACTTGAATTTGGCATTACGCAAAAGCTATTGGCCTCAAATTGTCGATATCGATCAATTATGCATTCGGCTTCTTGCGGCCCGGAGACAAGGAGGCCGGACATTCTCTTCCCTGCCATCCCGTTTCTCGCTTCCACTCCATTATGTTGATAATATCAGCATAAATGGGGGCGCTGCACACTCATAACACCTCGGCTAACCGGATGTGTCGAGTTGCCTTGTGCTCAGGTCGCGAAATCTCATTGTAAAGCTTTCCAGAATCTCCGCTCCACCTCCACTGAGAATTCTTGTTATCTGTGGGCGTCCTCCAAGAACTCGTGGTCTTGATATTAATGACCTTGGGACGGAGGTTCCTAGTTTCTTGATTTCTCGCGTTGCTTCGGTGGCATGGTCACTCTCACTAGACCGATTTTTGATGTTCCCAGATACGCATAAAAGAAGGTTCGTGACGCCGAAGTGCCACACACACGATTCTCCCCCCTACAGCGCTCGACATGTTTTCCTTGTCTATCCTTGCGGTCCTACCATTCTTCATTGCTTCTGCGTTCCCTCTCAAGATCTTGGACTCGGACGTAGACTTAGCAGATCCCACCACCCCAGGCTGCACTGTAGTTGGCCCTGAAGCTCAACTTCGTATTGTGAACGGTAACGTCGAGCCAGATGGATACAAACGATCGTGAGCTGACGTTGATCATCACTTCTTCACACATTCCTGACGAACAGTAGGGCAACTCTCGTCAATGGTTTACTCCCCGCGCCACTGATAAAAGCCAAGAAAGTGAGAACGACGACATTATTTACGCATGTATACTGATGCTTCTCTAGGGTGATGAGTTCAGGATGGAAGTCGTGAATCAGCTCACGGACAAAACGATGTCTCTGGAAACCAGCATTGTAAGTAATATCGCATGAAAGTTCTGCGGACCGTGTCTGTCTTCACGTAGCTCCCGTAGCATTTTCACGGAATTTTCCAACGCAAGTCCAACTGGGCAGATGGCACTGCATTTATCACTCAGTGCCCGCTCCGTCCGGGGGAATCATTCGTGCAGAAATTCAATGCCAATGGTCAGACAGGAACATACTGGTACCACTCCCATTTCAAAACTCAGTATTGTGACGGACTTCGAGGACCACTGGTCATATATGATCCTGATGACCCTCTGAAATATTGGTACGATGTCGATGACGGTGAGTTCCATCGATTTTTCAGACCGCGTCTTGCATTCTAACCAGAACAGAAACGACTGTTATCACACTAGCGGAATGGTGCGCACCTCCTCTCAAAAAGATGGCTTGTGCCGATTTGCATTTAGGTATCACGACTCCTCTGTCCTACTCGACAAAGTCTTCCCAGTGCCTCCGCGGGACTCGATATTGATCAACGGGAAGGGCCGCTATCCTAACGGACCGTTGGCTCCACTCTCGGTCATCTATGTCCAACAAGGATTACGATACCGCTTACGCGTGGTTTCCATGGCTTGCAATCCTACATTCAACTTTGCAATTGATGGTCACCGAATGACTATCATTGAAGTAGATGGGATTGAAGTTGATCCCGTGGCAGTTGACACGCTTCCCATTTTCCCCGGTCAGCGGTATTCTGTCGTTATTACAGCGGGCCAGCCGGTAGGCAACTATTGGATTCGTGCTCGAAGCGACCTACCAAACAACGGTAGTCTGAATTCGGCCATCCTTCGATATAAGGGAGCACCAGACGCTGAGCCTGAGCCATCATCCCCTGGCCCGTATGCCCTCTTGTTCGATGAGGGCAATCTTCACCCGCTCCTAGACCCAGGCGCTCCCGGAATTCCCGAGATTGGAAAGGCGGACGTGAGACTTGTATTGACCACGGGCAACACCTCGGATGATCGCTTTACAATGAACGGGGTGTCCTACGCCGATTATCCCATCCCCGTACTTTTACAGATTCTCAGTGGAAAAAGAGAAGCCTGGGAGCTAATGCCACAAGGAAGCGTTTTTACGCTTCCTCCGAACAAGGTTATCGAAATAAGCTTCCCTTGTCCTGACAAGGCTACCGATGCCCCAGTGAGTGTTGCGTTGGCGAAATGCCGCTCGGTTCTGATTTCTGTGTTCATTCGTCAGCACCCTATGCATCTCCACGGCGTACGTGGTCCGCTTTGCTCGTTTTTGCCCGCAACTAAACCTTTTGGTCAGCATGCCTTCGACGTCGTCAGGGTCGCAGGTAGCAACAAGACAAACTTTGTGAATCCCGTACGACGCGACGTCGTCTCGATAGGTAAGGAACCTTGGGACGAAGTCACGATCCGTTTTGTCACGGATAATCCGGGACCATGGTTCCTTCACTGGTGAGCACTTCAGCGATATTCGCCTCAAGCGCTTTCACGAACGTGTTATCCAGCCATATCGACTGGCATCTCTCGCAGTGCGTGACGTCGGCGTGACTGACGAAATTCAAAACTAATCTCGTCTGACTAGCGGATTTGCTGTTGTGTTGGCAGAGGCTCCAAAAGAGACGGCCTGCGAAGAATGCAAAGTCATTCCGGGTGCGTGGCATGCTAGCGCACGCTACAGATACTGATCGTTCCCTCCAACACAGAGGACTGGTGGAAGCTGTGTCGCCCAGGCGAGGACTGGGGCCAAACACGGTTGACATTACCCGGCAAATAGGGCACGTAGTACGTACACTCGAGTCTTGGTTTTGCTTTTTTCTTTCCATTGGCGGAGGCTTGCCTCAGTAAAAGTTTGGTCCGCGTTGATCATGTTATGCTTGATACTTCTGTACGAGGGACTGTTGTCGAATGTCCTCGCGTGTGTTAGTATGACGACGTGTATTGCATGTTCAATGTTTAGTGTTCAACGTTCAACTTTCTCTTGTCCAACCACCGCGACATGTATCAAATTGGAAGATGAGTCGAATGCACGGGCTCCTATTGGTGAACTGTCCGGGCCAGCTCAGCAGTCTGAAATTGTCGTGCATGCTCTCTCAGTCCTGCTGGTTTGGTTGCTCGTCATCGAGCGACTCCTCGACTGCCAGAAGGCGTTTCAAGCCATGATTCCGTTTCGTGCAAGAGTTTCAATTCGATAAGAGTCTGATTATGAGTTGGGGTTGCACGGATGTAGCTATGATACATGCGTTTGCGGGTTGTGCCCGAGTAGATATTATAGATGCGAGGAAAACAAAACGAGGGATGGAAAGGACAGGATGACCATGACCTCCTCTATATGTATGCCATGTCCAGAACGTGCCATTTTTTGCGTGAAAACAGAAAAGAAACGCAAGGGAGAGTCCAGAAGACTTGTGTGCACCATCTAATGGTACGGCACTCACTTCCCGTCATCCGAGTTGCGCCTAGAAAATATGGCTGGCCCAGAGGAACATTGCGGAACAGTGGCTCCCGACCAACTAGCTTGACCACGCTATCCCCCTTGACCTCGGGTTGCTCCGCTACATGGAATTTCGAGGCCGTCATATTGACAGCGTTTCCTTCCACCGCTCGGCGACGGTCTCTCCCTTGAACACCTCGTGCAGCACCTCCTTCACGTCCTCCACGTACACGAACCGGATCCCAGTCTTGACGCTCTCTGGAACGTTCTCCTCAATATCAGCCCTATTAGCAGCTGGCGCGAGGATCGTCTTGATTCCTGCTCGGTGCGCTGCGAGAATCTTCTCCTTCAAACCACCAACGGGGAGAACTTGACCCACGAGCGAGATCTCGCCAGTCATAGCTACCACAGAAAAGTGCACGTCAGCTACACACTTTTAGAGGACTACATAGATCCCACCAATGTCGGGATTTATCTTTGTCTTCGTAAAGAGCGAGACAAAGGCGGACACGATAGCAGTCCCGGCACTCGGCCCTTCCTTACCAATACTACCCTCAGGCATATGCACGTGGATGTCACGATCGGTCAAGAATTGCTCATCCGATGATGTAGTTATCCCGAGTTCGTACGCGTGTGCCTTGACCCAGCTCAAACCGATCTGAGCGCTTTCGCGGATGACCTCGCCAAGCTTTCCGGTCAGTTGTAGACCACCTTTGCCTGGCATGCTCTAATGCTACGGATGAGCTCGACCTGTGGGAAGAATATTGGCTGAGCACTGACCGTGGCTTCAACGGGCATGACGGCGCCTGACCCGTTGCCCAGGTATCCAAGACCAGTACTAACGCCAGGCGGCGGTGGAGTAACGTACATCCGATCCTTGTGGTATACAGGGGGACCGACGTAATCCTTCAGATTCTCCGGGGTGATCCTGACATGTATGTTTTCAGGGACTTTGAGTGGTTGGCGCTCTTGAGTCGTCACAGATTTACGTTCTGATGGTTCATGGGTCGACGATTCGGTAGAGGTTTCGCTTGGTTCGTTCAGTCGTGGCTCCTTGGATTCTATGGATTGCGATTCTGTATTAGATGCTGTAGGATTAGGTGTTGGTTCGGGGAACACATCCTCGCCGAGATCTTGAATTAACTTGAGTGCCGCTTTCCGGTAGATCTACGAGAATCGAGGAAAATCAGATATTGAGTGACTGGGTCCCATAAAATTATACCTTCTCGATGTGCTTCTTCAAGTTTCGCACACCACTCTCGCGGCAGTAATATTTGATGAGTACATCTACGGTGGATGGGTCGAGAAGGACGTCCGCATCTTTAAGTCCAGAAGCTTCCCTTGCTTGAGGGCCAAGGTATGTCTCTGCAATGACGCATTTCTCCTCCGAGACATAGCCGCTGACTTCGAGGACCTCCATCCGATCAAGCAATGGGGCCGGTATAGTGTCAAGAGTATTCGCTATCACCGAACCCGTCGTTATAACACTTGTAGAGTATATAACGCTGCTACTCACCAGTGCAAACGAAGAGAACACGAGAGAGATCAACGGGTACGTCCATACTTAATCCGCGCGGTCAAATCACCATTCAGGTTTCACGGAAAAGAAGCGGAACGTACTAATGATCCAAGAAGCCGCTGTTCTGTTCTGGGTCCAGCATTTCTAAGAGCGCGCTAGCTGGATCGCCATTGATTCCCCTTCCGATCTTGTCTACCTCGTCAATCAACACCAAAGGGTTCTCCGTGCCAACCCTCTTCAAGGCTTGGATGATCTTCCCAGGGAGCGCGCCAACGTATGTCCTCCGATGCCCTTTAATCTCAGCAACGTCGGTCAAACCACCGACCGAGAATCGGAAGAACTGTCTGCTAAGTGCACGTGCAATGGATTTGCCGATAGAGGTTTTCCCGACACCAGGAGGACCTACTAGACAAATGATCTTGCCTTCGACCGTCCCACGGAGCTTTCCAACAGCAAGGAACTCGAGAATGCGATCTTTTACATCCTTCAGGCCGTAATGATCTTCGTCCAGGACCTTCTGGGCATGCGCGATGGAATAGTTCTCCGGAGAATGCTGACCCCAAGGGATCTAGAAAAAAAATGAATATTGAAGCAGAGCGGAAGAAACTCCAATCAACCTGAGTAAGCCATTCAAGATAGTTGCGAGTCACGTTCGCCTCCGAAGCCGCAGGCTCCAAGCCCATGAGTTTATTCAGCTCCTCGTCGAAGACCTTCCGAACTCCCTCTGGCATTTTCAATGCAGCAGCTCGTTCCTTGAACTTTTCGATGAGCTTGTCCTTGCCGTCCGACTCCATGCCAAGTTCCTTCTTGATGCCTTTTAGTTGTTCCATCAAGTAATACTCGCGTTGTCTCTTGGCGATCTTGCTATCGACGTCGCGTGAAAGCTTACTTTGCAATTGTGCGTTGATGAGCTCTTTCTTGAGCACCAAGAGGGCTTTACGCAAACGGTCCTCCACAGTAAGGCTCTCCAAGACATCCTGAAGCTCGCCAACCTCGCCACTTGATACAGCCGCTGCGAAGTCCGCGAGTTTGTCAGGCTCGTCGAAAACATTCGAAGCGACTTGATTAATCGAGAAGTTGGTAATCTGATCGCGGAAAAGTGGATTGAGCTGAGCGATGTCCTTAAACACGGAGACAATTTCCGACATGAAGGCGCGGATATACTGATCATCTTTGTTGTACGGCTGGGTAACGAGGTTCTCGACTTGAACGATCGAGATGGCATGGTTGTGCAGGAACGACGTCTGTACCGGACCTGTCACCATGTCAATGTCACAACCCGCAACAACATCATCGACGACCTACCAGGAGGAAGTTTGGTGACCTCGGAAGACGGGGACGAGTGCGGCGTCTCTGGTGGTGTGACGGTTTGAACATCTTCCAGGGAAACTTGGGCGAGCGGTGGGTGGTCACCAGCCTTGAGTAACTCCGTTATCTTTATGCGACGATGGGGATACAAGACAGCCGTGAGACCTTCCTCCTTTTCTTCGCCCGAACCAGTATTTGCAGAAAATACGCTCGTGATCTGAGCGAAAACACCGACTGGGTGAACCGAATTTATATCCGTAATTACATCGCTATCCGTATCTTCGTCCTTGAGAAGGAAAGCACCGAGGTAGGGTTGTCCACGCTTCATCATCTCCTTAACCGCAGCGACTACCGAGGGATTGCGGATGACGACAGCCTTGTAAAAGCCGGGGAAGAGAGGGCGTCGGGCAATGGGAAGAGCAAGGACCTGTGGATAAATTTCTGGGACGGACTGCTTGGCTATTGAACTCGGTGTAGGAGTCCGTTGAGGTGGTGGAGGGGGAGAATGAGAATCGGTTGGATCGCTGCTGTCTCCACTCGAGGACGAGGGAGGAGAGCCTGCAGAGGTTCCTGCAGGACCCTCATCCTCCGAGCTTTCCATGTGTGCATGGTCACCACCTCTCTTGCTCTTTGACTCGGTTGCTTCGGACTCATCCGGCTCGGCGACGTCAGTGGGGTCGTCCGACTTCTTGTTTGACCAGCGTGGGTAGTAAAGGAGCGGCGAGGACCGCGCAGAGGAGAGTCTCGAAGATGAAAACGACCTCTGGCAGGTTAATTGGTTTGTAACCAGAGAGCTTGGTGTAAGTTGGAGTCGTAATAGGATCGTGTGCAGAGGTGTTGGCTGTCTAGAAGCCAACCGACGTGCACAGAACGTGGTACTGGCACGAAACGTGCGCGCAAAGGGCATTGGAAGGCGGACCTCCACACCCTGGTGGAAGAACTTGCGCTCAGACTCGGAGAGGGTGAGTGAACATGTCCAGCCGAGGCAAATTGCACACCACGATGATGACTCAGCAGAAATTTCCCAGCACTACAGAACTACCCGTAGTACTGTTGCCAGTGTACTGTACCATCCTACTTACTCTGACTCTACGAATGCTCATCCATTCCAAGAGCTCTTATGCAATAAATCGGACCTTTCGCAGTTGAACGAAAGGACGCAGTATCTTTCACTGCGTTTTCAAAGAGTGAGCATGCTTCCCGCAGTGCTCTCGTGTGACCTAACCGATGATCCCTCCTCAGGAGCATCCCGCTAGGCCCTTGAGCCATCATCCACATGATACCACTGATTTGCGAATGGAACAATGAATTTTTGCTTTTACATAGTCTGTGAGCCATCATCTGGCAGCAAACTTGAAACCGTCCTCCACGTTCTACGTTATGACATCTTGATAATATTCTTAGATGATTTCCCAAGAGTGATCAGACGCTATTTGATCAATCAGCTAGTCAGGACGACTAGGCAAAATAGAGCTACTGAAACCGAGGAGAAACAAATGTTACACCCAGCTGGCGGTCAGGTTCCACTCCCACATACTTCCCAACCCTGCCATCCCGAACAAATTCACCGTCATCTGGCCTCCTCTCACCTGGTGTTGCTATGGGACTGGAAAACACGAGGCACTGAGAACTTTGGGTGGGTGTCGCTGTGCAGAAGTGCGGTTGACGTTTCCTGACGGAAACGCAAAACCGTAGAACCTAGGACATGAGTCCGTGGGGAAGCGGTGTGCCTTGCGTGATCAGTCGGGGACGTGGTGAGCAACCTCTCCATAGAGCTCGCAGTGTCAGCAGGTAAAACATGAGGTCAGTCTACTCACAAGTAAACACTCCTCAGGAATGGCGAATTGACATCCGGTTCCGATGGATCCCATTCA
>JBBPJX010000859.1:0-10579 GCA_038088955.1 Neotropicomus parvogracilis | reverse complement strand
CTGAACACGCAGCTCGACAAGGAGACTCTCGCGACGTGCGTCGGCATGATCGAAAGTGGGGTCAATCCCGAGGCTCTTGCGGTACGCTTCGAGGACCACCTTTGCCCTCAGCTCATGTAGTGACCGTCTGCAAGGCCGTCATTCAAGAGCTTCGTCGTGAAGCAGCCGTTCTGAACGCTACCCAAAACCCTCCAGCGTCCGACGGTCGATGACGCCCCTGGGGATGTTCCCACCGCGCTTAATCAGTTGGGCGTTTCTCAGTACCTCCGCGATGCTTTCTCTCCGGCCAGAGATAATGTGCCTGCTAAACGTGGGCCAATGGAGGCGGAGAGAACCGATTTGGTCGATGTGGACCATGTTCTGTACTAGTTTGTAGCAGCACAAGGAAAAAAAACCCCAAATGAAAAATTCGTTTGACTGGGTCGGGGTTGTGGTCGGTTTTGAACTCGCTGAGCGCTGCTGTCCCAGCTCGACCACCGCCCCGCCTCAACATCCCCCCTCCACCCACTCTTCCTTCCCGTTCGCCACGACCACGACGGTAAAAGCGACCACGACGACGGCCCCAGCGACAACGTCGTCCCTCTTCGTCCACTTCTCACGTTTTCCTCACAGCTCCCCACTGCCCCATGCAACCTTCCCAGCTCGAGATCCAGCGTGAAGTCGAAGCCCTCCGCGACATCAAACGAAGGTCGTCAACCCAGGGTGGTCCAGGTGCTCTCATCCTCGATCCTGATCTCCCTAATCCCTCGTCCCCACCTTCCCCGACCGCGGGCTACTGGTCCGCTACTTCGGCCACTCAGCACCCCAACGACGGCGACTCGAGCAGTGGCTCTCATGAAGATAGCTCAAGCTCCGAGGAGCGTGCCAACTCCTCTGATGATCCCTTCCATCTCTTCTGGGTCCCCGCTCGCCTCCACCCGGAGATTGCTCCTGCTGAATTCCGCGCTCTCCTCAAGGAACACGCCCGCACCCCACCACCAGACGGCTCAAATGCCTTGAGTTGGTCGCCAATCGCCTCCTCTCCCATCCTCGAGCGCAAACGCTCCATGCTCAGCAGGCAGTACAAACCCTCCGAGACCGATGACGTCGAGGAAGAAACCATCGTTCCAATTCGGCGAAATCGTACCGTCCTCGCCCACCCTGGTCCCCAACTCACCATAAGTGATCTGCAACGCCTCGAGGAACTCGCCGAAGAAGCTTCCCAAGACGGCGATCCTTCAAAGTTGAGGACAGCGCTCAGACGGAGTCTCAGTCTCAACGTCTCCCCCTCAGGTCAGTGGAGTGTAGTGGCATCACACTCACAGCACTTTTGGCTCAAAGCTGTCTCATTCAGCCATCGACACGATGGACGACATTTCCCTCATGCCCGATGAAGCTGATGCACCAATCATTGTTCCTCCTCCTGGCCAAATCCTTCGTCGTGCCGCGCGAACAAAAATTCGCAAGGCGTCAGTGTCAACAGCCGGCGAGGGGCGTGGATTTTCCGCCCGTCGGCGTAGGCCCACGGCCAAGGTCACAGAACCACGCACGTCGAGCGACCTGTCCTCCAACGATCACGCGAGCGAGCAAGGCGATAGCCCCGAGCAGTTCAAACGCCCCCGGACCTTCTCCAACGAGAGCATCAATAGTGACGAACAAGTCCCTCACCGATCCGATCCCTATGGTGAAGAAACATCGATTTATGACGCATACGGCGGGGATGATCCCGAGAGCGAGATCGTGCGCTCCATACAATCATTCATGATTCCTCCCCAAGCCCCCCTGTTGTCCTTGACCCTTCCAGCGGACGACAAATCGTCTCCGGCGGACGTAGCACCCGAGCTGTCATCAACCTTTCCTACGCCAGAACCAGAGTTGCAGCACCCCCAGCCTCAGCGACTCAACCTTGCTGCGTCAATAGAGGAGACTCCCCGCACACCTTCTCCTGATACCACGCTAGTATCAACTACGGAGGAGACTGCAGTGGCCATGACGTTTGCTGACATCCCCGTCCCTATGGGAAAGTCGACTAGCCCCGCCCAAAAGAAGGAAAAGGATAGGAGAGGCCTCTTTGGTAAGTGGGGCAGCGGCGACAAAAACGGGAAGAAGATCGCGAAAGCAGAACGGGATCGTGAAAAGGAGGCTCAGCGGGCTGAAAAGGAGAAGGAGAAGGAAAGCGGCTTTTTCGGCTCGTTGTTCAGTAGCAAGAAGAAGCAAGACGATTCGTCTTCTCAGACGAGCGGATACGCGGGGTCGGGACGCGAGACTGCCGCTGCCCTCCTTGGTGCGTCCAAGTCAAAGGGGCTACCTTCGTCACCGTCTCCGCAGCCGGGCCTCCAGGGACCATATGCAAGGTATCCGATCCATGTCGAGCGTGCGATCTATCGCTTGAGTCACATCAAGCTAGCGAATCCGAGAAGGCCCCTTTATGAACAGGTGTTGATCAGCAATCTGATGTTTTGGTATCTCGGCGTCATCAATAAAACCCAGAATCCGACGCCAACGGCGCCCGCTACCCAAGGACCTGCTGGTGCAGCTTCAGTGCAGCAGGATTCTGAGCAAGACGAGGTGCAGAGGCGGGAAACAGAGGAGGGACAGAGGGCGGAAAGCGATCGCTTGGAGCGGGAGAAGCAAGAACGAGAGCGAGAGCAGAAGGAAAGGGAGAGAGAGCAACAGCAACAGCAGCAACAACAGAAGGAAAAGTCGAAGCGAGGTACCCTGACGAAAGCGAATCCCACGCAGCAGGGTTCCCGACGTGCGGGGGAGATGCTAGTCAAAGGTCCTCAGTACGAGATGCAGCATCGGGTTATGGAGCAGGAATACCATGGACCGGGGTACGGCTATGGGTCACCCCCTCCGTCACCTGGTGCTGTCGTTGCTCCGCGCATACATCGACAGTCCAGTCCTCCTATCAATCAATCCCAACCAATCGTTGAACCCGAGCCCGGTGCATACATGTACGGAGACATGGACCCACATGTTTCGCTCGCTGGGATGTCGCCTATAGCGAACTCGTTGCCCGCTTCGCCAGCACCGACGTCACGTACGCGGCTGTCATCCTCATCCACACCTACAAACGAGCCTCTTCAACCGCTTCAGGCAGAAACTTCCCCTCAAGCCGCCCCGACGAGTCGTTCCCGATCACCACCATCTCAAAACCAAAATAGATACTCACCGACATCACCCGTTTCTGGTCGACCACAACACTCGAGGGGCCCGTCACGCTCGCTATCGGCCACGGCAAACTCTGGGGTTCCTCTGTCTGCGGATGGGAAGGCGAGAAAAGCGGTCAGCGCTCATGCGGTAGTGCCGTCGCCAAATGGAAGACCGAGAGCGGGCATTGGAAGTGTACCCATGTCGAGAGGCGAGGAGGAAGACCTTCCGCTCGCTGTTTATCAACAACAGCGACGACGGTGAATCCCCTAGGTACCGGTTTGCTTTGGGCAGTGCTGAGTCGAGAGGCGTACTGATGCAATCCGTAGCAGACTTGCTTTTATTTCTCGCTTTCGATTCGGGGTACACTGATCCGCCACGCTCACACTCTAGCCTATGCTCGGACTGATCTAGGAAGAAGTCGTGCATCCAGAATATTCCCGGACATATTCAATGGAGTCGATCCATTGGGACCTTCTACTCTATTTTATTCGTGCATGTTCATTCTGCGCCAAGCCTACTCCCGTCCAAACAAGGACTTATCGACCCGCTTATCATACAATCTCACTGCTTGCATTCCTCTGTCTAGCATTTTTACATTGTTTTTGTATTTCGCGCGTCGTGTCGTCCGTCGAGATCTCTTGATCTCATTTGTTCTTCTGTTTTCGCGTTCGAGGTCTCATGGCCGGTTGGTGTGGTGGTAGAGGAGCTCAGAGTCGGATGGATGGTAAGACCATGTGGGCCGTTGCGACGGACGGCGTTTAGCGTCGCGCTTGTACTTTTTTTTTTTTACCCACCTTTACAGCGGACTCTGACTGAAATAACCAAAAAGGATTTGTTAGAGTTGGAGATGCCGGGTGTCATGTGGACGCGGTGTCTCCGATTCGATGGTGTTTCAAACATGTTCTGCGTGCTTCAAACCGTGTCATCTTGGTACTTGGATTTCGGTCTTCTTATGGCCGAGATAGATATCGGTGGCGAGTTGCTGGCGCTGCGGCGTTGAAAGGGTTTCCTTGTGCGTCGGTGGTCGTCCACAGAAAAACATGGTAGGGTGGGAGATATGATGGTGTGGACGACACTGCCTTAAATCAGACTTTGGCGTCGTACGCTTGCTCTTTCCGAATTCTGTACCTTTTGAGGGGAAGCGCACACCGTCCAGTCCTTGATCCTTAGCTAGGCACTTTCCCTTCAACACGACAATGTTAAGCTCCAGCGACCCTACGAAGACATAGCTTGGACGCAGGGCTTTTTTATGTCACCAACCTGGGCAGTGCCTCTGGCGTGTGTGGGCTCATTCCTCTTCCACACAGCACGTGAAAGGCCCACGTAGCCTACACCAATCTCGCTCGAGGGCCTAAAGGGTTTTCCCGAGCGGACTGGATCCCTGAGGAACTGTCAACCGACCCATGGTAAATGGGCTGCCAATCGTGAAAGGGAAAGAGGATTCTTGAAAACGGTATGGTTTGGAAACTGTTGTTCGGTTCGGGATGCTGCGAGCAATGCGCTCCTCGTCGAGCGAAACCAAAGAAGACAGCTAGTGGATGCCCTCTGCCTGCAAGTCCTTGATTCTCTTCTGCCGACAGGTTTTTCTCATCGTTTGACCGTATTCCGTAACTTGGGTGCGTACGTGGACCAAAGAACTCATTTCTCATGCAAACGATCGATTATAGGTTTTCGCCTTCTTGGCTAGTCTGCACTCCGGCGCAGAAATTGGCCGGTTGGCTTGAATCCTGTGCCTAGTCCCCGGAGTTGACGGATATACCTCTGCGACCGGCCTACCCCGAGTGACTGCGGGAAGCTTTGGTGCGCTCAAGTCGAACGCGAGAAAGGACTGACGCGAGCTTTTTTTTTCACGTCGTGCTGGCACTTGGAATCGGCAGTGGAGTCCGGACATTCCTGGGAAGGTGTGCGTGGCTGAGAACCAACCTGCCAACAAGCGTGTCCAATAACTCGGATGTGATGCCCGGCATGTCCTAGCGTTCACTGGCGTTCATCATGATTACTGTTAACCACGAAATTTGTGCTGATTACGTGGATCATGGCACTGGTGAGCTGTCTTGGTTGCTACCCAGTATCATGCACTAATCCCTGACAGAGGTGACGATGGTTCAACGGGCTCAGCTTACATCATGCCAACTGAAGGCGTTTGCTAAGTGGCGTGCGTTCCTTGATCTGCAATTGCTTGCTAACATGTCCCCGTGTTCATGCCCTCTGCTGGGAAGGTGGACCCCTGATTGATATCACTGACGCGCGTATGCTTCGTGTCCAGCCTACGTTGTAAAGCCTCTGCAACGGCGCGTCACCAGAGGTATTGCGGAGGCTAATAAGCATGTTACCCCCTATCCCTAACCGTGAACTGGGACATAAGACACATGCATAGAGAGCTTCTCGACAGCCTCTGTATCACCTTTGGAGAAGACGGCTCCTGCCTCCTCTGGCCAGCATTCAAGAAGGCACTTGGGTGGATTCTTGCGTATTTTACGGTATGAGCCAACAGATCGGAGCTCTCTTGCTCTAGATGTTGGTGATTCTCAGCTAATAATCAAGAGGAAGATCAAGTTGAAGACCCACCAAAAATTTCACGCCAGACGGATCACTTTCCACACTAAACTGACCTCGGGTCCGTGCTTCGTGGCGATCCCGTGACCCGAGTTATCGTTCTAGGTTTGGCGACGCCCACGACCCATACGTTGATCTCATCAAGATCATGGATCTACACGACAAGATTCGACCCATCTGTGAGATTGAAGATGAAGATGAGCTCGATGGTACATACTGTGAGATAGGTAAACAGAGCGAGGGGGGCAAAACGTTGGGATCTGGTGCTTGACCGGTAACCTAGCCATGTCTCTGTCCACACCGCGCTCCGTACGTGCCCGTTCCCTTGTTTTTCCCGGTGGCTGACATGGTCGACCGAAGAAATTAGGATTCTGGAAATTACATTAGATTAGGGATAATCCAAAAAAGGAAATTTGTCTAGAAAACATGTCTGCATGTCGAGTGGATGGGTTTTCGCTGACGTCACGGTGTGAACACACGCCCGCCACGACTTTCGATCTTCCCTTCACCTCCGCCATGGCACAAGAAAAGAGTACACTGGACCTTTCCTCGTCACAATTTCAGGTCGAAATAGAGCCGACCACCCCGAGAACACCTGCGGACGAGGGGAAAGAGTTCTTTCTGAGCGAACGATCAGAGGACGAACAGCCCATCCGCGTTTATGAACTTAGACTCGATCCAGATGGCGGGCCCGACAAACAGCGATCGGCGAGTTGCAAGTCGTCTACCCTGGGCGTTTGCTGAATCACTATCACAGTATACCCGCCTCCCGCCGCCTTATGTCCCTTACATCTTACGCGTCTCTTTGGATGCGGGAACGCCTGCTTCGAAGAATGGTGTGTTTAGAACAAACTTCCCGCTTGACGGTGGCGTGTTTGAGCGGGACAAGTTCGCGGAGCGAAAGTGAGCGTGGGCGGGCGAGTGGTTAACCTGACTGATCCGTGTACTCAGACTTCCCACCGACTTCTCCAAACCCATCCAAGTCGATCTCCCTATATCTCATGCCGGCGCGTTCGTCTATTGGGTTGAATACGATAGCGACTTGCCCGGACAACGCATCAAAGGCAGGGAAGGCTACTTCAATATAGATCCCATCCTTCGTATCCCCGCACGCTCACCTATTCTTTCTGACGGCCTCAAGCCACTCCTGCCTTCGGAAAATGGGGCTCAAATTTTGCCAGGCTACATCGACTTACCTCTTGATGGAATCGCGATGCTGACGGTCATTTCGAAATGGATGGGTCCTATCACGCAATGGAAGAAGCTCTTTCGGGAAACCAGTGATCGTGGTTATACCATGTTGCACTGGACTCCGCTCCAGGTGCGCGGCGCAAGCGATAGCCCGTATTCTATCAAGGATCAGAATAACTATGACCTTCGCGTCTTCGATACCCTTGGATCATCAGAAGCCGCTTTTGTCATAGAAGACACTTTGCGAGTAGCCAAGGAGGAATATGGTCTTTTGAGCCTAACAGATGTGGTGCTTAACCATACGGCCAGCGATAGCGAATGGCTCGTCCGTCATCCTGAAGCAGGCGAGTCCTAGCTGGACCAAGTATCTTTCCGTTCTCATCGCAAATTTAGGTTACAGCCCTTCAAATACTCCCCACTTGACGCCGGCACTAGAACTCGATGATGCCATCATCGAATTTTCAGGTTCACTCCGAGGTAGCGCACTGCCTACGCATGTCACTTCCCAGAAAGACGTAGACAAGCTCATAAATGCCTTGGAACAACATTTAAAGTCAAAGGACCTGTGGCAGTTTTACGTCCTGGACGTGCAAAAGCAGAAGGCAGCTATCCTCAGTGCATTGTCATCTGATTCGATTGTGCCATGGAATGGCAAAGACCTCAACGGATTGTCTGCACCTGCGATTGCTGACATTGTACGGTCATCCGGTTTGATCCGTGGTCTCGGCGCACTGTCTTCGCGATATTGTGCGCACGTGAACGGTGACGTGGCTGCCGGAATCATGAAAGCTGCACTGGTGCACGATGCCAATGACTATCAACCACTGGCAGAGCTTTGGCAGCGGGTTGTTGATGTTTTGAACGTACCTCTGTACGCTGCCTGGAAAGAAGATACGCAGATAGCACTGGACATGATCAAGAATAGACTGAAGTATATCCGACTTGATTCGCACGGACCTAAACTCGGAGAAATATCTAGAGAGTGCGTTTGCGTTGCTCGTCTCGACACGTCGCCTGACGTGCTGTTGCCTAGCTTACCCCTGGTTGAACCCTACTTCACGCGTCTGCGTGGGTTCGACACAAACCCCAGTGTGTATGCTGTTGCGAACAATGGTTGGATATGGAATGCCGACCCATTGGTAAACTTTGCTCTTCCACCTTCTAAGGCGTACTTGCGTCGCGAGGTTATCGTCTGGGGCGATTGCGTGAAGCTCCGTTATGGCACTTCCCCTTTGGATAACCCTTGGTTATGGTCGTTCATGACGTCCTATGTCGCCTCTCTTGCGAAAGTATTTGACGGATTCCGCATCGATAACTGTCATTCGACTCCTTTGCATGTCGGAACCTCCATGCTCGATGCCGCGCGGAAAGTGAACCCAAACTTATATGTCTGCGCGGAGCTCTTTACCGGGAGTGAAGAGATGGATCTGCTGTTCGTTAGGAAGCTAGGGGTCAATAGCTTGGTCAGAGAAGCTGGAAATGCATGGGATCCGAAGGAGCTGTCGAGGATCATGTATCGTTATGGATTAACGAAACCAATGGGTATGTTCTTTATTTTGGTTTATGCTCTGACTGATTTACTTGACCCTGTGTTGTATTGCAGGTTCGATGGATGAGGCATGCTTGACAAATCTGCAAGAACTCGCCCCACCATTTGGGACAGGACCTACTCGCCCGTGTATCGTCACCCCCCTTTACGGCTCCGTTCCGCACGCAATCATGTATGACCTAACGCACGACAACGAGACCTACCTCGACAAGTTC
This sequence comes from Neotropicomus parvogracilis, assembly GCA_038088955.1. Taxonomy (NCBI): domain Eukaryota; kingdom Fungi; phylum Basidiomycota; class Agaricomycetes; order Boletales; family Boletaceae; genus Neotropicomus; species Neotropicomus parvogracilis. The sequence continues at coordinate 1,933 of JBBPJX010000859.1, read as the reverse complement.
ACTGCTGAGCACACGCTCTCCGTGGCCGGAATAGTCACGTTTGGATATTGTGCCGTGGCCTCTGTCAAGGGATTCGACGATCTATACCCGAAACTTCTAAACTTGGTTCAGGAGAAGAGATCGTATGAAATCACCGATCTTGGTGAGGGATCGGGAATTGCCAGGGCGAAGAGGGTGTTGAACGGGCTGAAGAGAGAGATGGTGCTTGGTGGATATGAAGAAGCTCATGTATTTCAAGACGGCGATGCAAGTATCCAACCTACTTTCGCTTCTTTGGTAGTGATGCAGTGCTGACGATCTTTCTTGTGTGCGCCACAGTATATCATCATCCACAGAGTTCACCCGAGGATGCAAAAAGGATACTTGCTCGTCAGTCACACGGCGTTCACCAAACGTCCGAAAGAACGAGGACGGCGTAAGTAGCCATGTCTCTGTCTAACGTCGGATGCGTTGATAGTGGCTTGCCATAGCGAATCCTATCGAATTGAGCGGAACGCGAGCGAGGTTTGTCTGTGGGTTTGCTGTTGATATCTTGTCGTACGAAGCTCCTCGTGACACAAGAACGATCAAGGGCTTGCCTTGCAAACTCATCGATTTACCCGAGGTTACGGTCATTCAGAAATCGAACGATACTGGTCCTCTTTCCACTATCGTCGTTCCCGACTTCGTCCCCCCTGGTAGTATCATGATCTTCGAAGTTGAAGCCGAGCAAGCGGACCCTACGCTCGACACATTCTGTGCTGATGTTGACAGTGCCGCAGCGGCGTTCTCGCTTCTCGACCTAGTGGACCTCAATGTCGTACTCTACCGTGCTGATGCAGAGGAACGAGATGCGACTGACGGAAAGTTTGGAGTATACGACGTTCCTGGTTTTGGTCGGCTGACGTATTGCGGATTGGAGGGGTGGATGGGTCCGTTACGGGCAGTCATGGCTACTAATGATCTAGGTCATTCGTTGTGTGAAAACTTGAGGAAGGGGACGTGGGCTCTGGACTATACTGTCGAGAGGTTGTTCCAGTGAGTCCATATCGTGTTCTATATGATTAATACTGAGTGGAGTGAATAGTCAAATAGTCAAACTCCCGAACCTAGCCGCCCCCGCTCGATGGTTACAAGGGAGGTTTGAACGGATCAAGAACGGCGTCCCTCCGTACCTGCGGCCTAAATTCTTCGCTATCACCATATATACTGCCTACAAGGCAGCCCGAAGCGCCGCTCTAGAACAGTTTTCCGAGTTCGTATCCACCGGACATGAATTAACCCAAAATCTCGCCCTATGCGCGGTGCAGATGCATGGTATCGTCCAGTCGGCATCATTGGATCCCAGCAAACCCACCCCATCACTCGCAGCTGGACTGCCTCACTTCAGTACGGGGTGGGCAAGGTGCTGGGGGAGAGATGTGTTCATTTCACTGAGAGGACTTTTCTTGACTACAGGGAATTACGAGGGAGCGAGGAAACATATTTTAGCGTTCGCCTCGACGCTGAAGCACGGACTTATTCCGAATTTGTTGGATTCGGTGAGGAATCCCCGGTACGTCGTAATTACCTCGGGTTTATTCTTCGAGCGTGTGATGATTTCCGTGCAGATACAACTCTCGCGACTCGCCGTGGTGGATGTTGCAAAATATCCAAGACTACGTCAACATGGCTCCGAATGGCATCTCCATTCTTTCCGAGGCCGTTCCTCGCCGTTTCCCCGTAGACGACAATTGGGTAGCATGGAACGATCCCCGCTCATATGCCTATACTAGCACGCTCGCTGAGATTGTCCAAGAGATTCTCCAACGGCATGCGTCGGGGATATCCTTCCGCGAACACAACGCGGGACCAAATCTCGACATGCAAATGAAAGATGCAGGATTCGATATCGACATCCGTGTTGATTGGGAGACAGGGTTCATCCTTGGAGGAAACGAATATAATTGTGGGA
>JBBPJX010000858.1:0-10582 GCA_038088955.1 Neotropicomus parvogracilis | reverse complement strand
TGATGGGCGCTGGGGGGATGATTTTCGTCGATCCACTCTTCCAACGTGTCTTGGTCGACGCGGTTCGCGATCTGTCCCTCTTTGACCATCCTCTTCCTGTCATTTTTGACGAGGTCTTCGTCGGCCTGTACCGCCTCGGTATGAAATCCGTTGGGCCCCTCCTTGGCGTTCATCCGGATATCGCCGTCTATGCCAAAATCCTCACCGGCGGCGTCCTCCCGCTTTCTGTCACACTTGCCTCTGATCGTGTGTTCCAGGCGTTCAACGGCTCTTCCAAGGTGGACGCGCTCTTACACGGTCACAGCTACACGGCACACGCGGTCGGTTGTCAAGTGGCAAACGCGACCCTCGACAAGATTGACGTGCTTTTACACCAAGACGCGTGGCGCGAGGCGAGAAGCAAATGGGGTCTTTCCGCGCGTCCCGAGTCAGCCGTTGTATGGAGCTTCTGGGACCCTGGCTTCGTTCGCTCCATCTCAAGGCTTGATGTTGTTGACGAGGTGATGGCGATGGGAACGGTGTTCGTGATCAAGTTCAAGGACACAGGAGCTGGTAAGGTCCCACTCTCATCTTGTGTGACGAGTCTTGCCGAGATCGAGTTCTAGGTTACGCCTCCCACACCGCGCAGGGCCTGCTTCGATCCATTGAGGGTCCCGTGCGCGACGACGGGGATCTCAGTTCAGCCCCTGGCGGTGCGCCGTATGGCATACATTACAGGACGCTGGGCAACGTTGCGTATTTTATGACCAGCCTCAACACGCCGCAGCAGACGATTGAAGAGATCGAGAACAGGCTTTGGAAGACATTGTCGGCGAGGCACATCGATTAGAAGCACGTGCTTCAGAAGGCGTTTGTATCACGCCGCCTCGTGATAGAGGGTCTTTCTCCGTTCGCGTTCGTGACCATTCCGGGGTAATACAGAGCAGGAAGTTCTAGAAGCGCGCTGCGCTCACATTTTTGTGGCGTAGAGTCGTTCCCAGTATATGACAGCATTGCCATGCACAATGTGCATCGATGCATCAACCTTGGTCATGAGTGATTGTGATGGCCGATTGCGATCGAGAAGTTCTCGGTACACGAGGGGAATTTCGCGTCAGTTCAACGGCTGCCACCCCTTACACCAGGTTCTGTACAGGGCTGGCATGATGATCGTTGGACGCTTTCTGAAAGGCCGGAGTGCATGGCTCCCAGCAACATCAGTGCCAGCGGAATCAACTGGGCTTTCGACTCTCCACTCCAGAAGCGTGCGAGAGAGATGGACTCGGGTCGTTTCAGCACAGAGAAAGCGAATCAAAGTACAAGTACAGCAAGTATATCCTCCAAGTTCCTCGGGGTTTACCGCCTGTATCAAATCCGTACGTCTTCGGCAAGCTCCAATCTTGCTTGTGGAGTCCGTGTAATATGTCCGTTATCATCAAGAACAGTCCAATGCCCAACGTGCAAGTGGCTTGCGCTAGTTCCTAGGCTGGTGTTGAACCAGACAGCAAGGTGCCGCAGGCCAAGCTTGCAATTATTGCTCCGCTTTACAGGCTCCACAAGAGTTCTTCATGTGCCTCTGGAGGGAATCCCGCCGAGCAAAGGATGTTCCACAGCCCTGGCATAGCGTCGTGACGCGCAAGTGCACCGTAAGTATGTGCCGAGGGATGCTCTCTGATTTCAGCTCCTTGGTACACCCTCTCCACTGGCACTTTTGAGTCGAATTCCCGCTCGCTAGATGGAGGTTGTGAAAGCGCTGGAGGTGTTGGGAAATGGAACGCTTGAGGTTGGTGTCTGATAGATAGGGTGCGCTGCACGGTGATCCATTGTCAGACCACTCACACATGCGAGTGGCGTCGTTGGTAGGCTGCAACGACTCAGTCATTCACAATCGTCCGATCGTCAAGAGAGAGGTGACTTACAAGGGCTGTCGGGATGCTCCGTCCGTCAAGGGCAGATTCCAATGCACTCCAGGGCGTGTGACTGCCGACGGCTAACTCTCCCATGAGGGAACCACAGGGATCCAAACTCTCCACTGACGAAGTTGGTTCTATCCATGGATCAACGGCAATGTTGGGAAATGAAGATGGCGGGCATGGGGGTCCGGGGAGGGGTATTGCACTGAAGCTGGACGGCATGGTTGGACGTCCGCTCCCTACGAGTTGATCAAAGTTCATATCTCGCGTTCCTGCGTGCTCAGTAAGACCGTATACTTGGTATCCCAGTTGAACCCCTGCTCACTTTCCACCGAGTAATATGGATGATATGACGAGCGATGGCCGTAGGATTCACCATAAGAGATATTTCCTGTGCTATACATTCCAAACAGTTCTGTCTGGTAGAATCTAGACCGATTCAGCTCCACTTGTTGCTGGTGTTTGGATGAGAATCGCACCTGGGGTCATCTATGAAGCCAAAAGTGGTGTTAAAGGGGTTGCAAGTTACAACAGGCTCCATTGCTGGTGGAGTGACGAGTGGACAAGCCAGAATGACACAAGGAAGGAGTTGTAGGGGTGTTTTATACCTCGCCGAAAGACAGTTTGAGCCTGCCAAGGGCCCCGTTCTATATTAGAAGTGTACGACGCCCGGAACCCACAAAGCATACCTCCCAGAGTTGTCCGCTCCCTTGACTCCGTTCATATGGGGCATAACTCTGTACACGGGAGTCTATGGAACCAGTTGTTCGACGAACGAAGTAGTACTCACCCGACCTGGTTCTTGCACCTTCGACTCGAGCGAGGGCTTACGGGCGCTTGCAAGACACCTGGCAAGGGTCAGTGAGCGTGGACGCGCCGGACCTTATTACAGCAAGCCAGTGCCAACGATCACGTTTCTGGTAGATCAAACTGGCACGCGGCTGGAACCATTCATGTCCTGATCGGAACGACCTACACAGCTCGCCAACGAGCACTCCAACGGAGATTCGTCGGTCGTTGGCAGGCTGAGATGATCCTGGAAAACTCCCGGGGGTGATAGGACTATATTAAGAGAGCTTGTATGATAAGGTACACGAGGTCAATTAGGTAGGCAAGTACACCACCAGTCCAACAGGATAACTTGCAGTAGGTAACGGAGTGCAGCCATACAGGGAGACATGCCGACATCCCGAACAGCTTCACAGATTAAATCTCCGCGTACCGATCGCGTTACTGAGGGAGTGTGTGAATGGCGTCTCGGAAGTGATTAGCTCGGAGGGCTTACCAGCCGATGCTACCACTCAGGTGCCCGTGTGCTTCTTCGAGATATGATTCTGCATGGTATAAGGGCGCGTGAACTGTTCGGGACAGTTCGGGCACGAATATTTGACTTCGAGGTGTTTCTCGTTGACGTGTCTTACTAGGCTCTCCTTCCTCATCTCGGCAAGGCATCCAGACCAGCAGCACGTCACTTGTGACCTGTCTGGACCAGTGACACCATGATGGGAGCGCAGATGGTCCGGAAAGTCGGGACCTTGAATAAGGGAGCGACAAGTGGTCCCGCCCGTCGTCCAAAGGCAAGGATAGAACCGACACTGGTGGCCTTTCGTGAACGGGGCAACTCGACAGAGCATCTCCATATGCTGAGGAGTATGCAGTTAATATCAACTCTCGGTCTGGCTGGAGATGTCCCTACCGCCTCCGAAAATTCAGTATTGAAATCTGTCTCCTGGATCATTCTGAATACGGGTTGTAAAGGGACGATTTGTTGTAGACCGTTACAGACACAAGTGGTACTGTTGCTGAGGGATCCGTCGCAGAGGTCACCTTGATATTTATGCGTCCAGTAACCGCTGTGGAGGGCTCCCCAAAACGGACATGTGAAGGGATGGGTGCATGGAGGTCAATGAGGCATGACGCCGATTGGCATCGGAGAGCAGTCCGGCCATTGGATATGGAGGCGGGATGGCAATATAGAAGACCCTATGGACCATTTCGAGCGAGCATAATGTTGATTAGGCAGGCAAGTGAACGCTGTGTGCTGATTTCCCTTGTATTCCAGGAGCACGGGGTGCCGCAGCAACCAAATCGCGCCGATCTCATGTAAGATCAGACATACCTTGGTGAACATTACGAGTCCCTGGACAACGCCAGCCAGACCATCCAGTGTTCCGGACGTTCAACCAAGCCGAACGCATGGGTGACCATCGCAAAATGTCAGGGATGCCGCTGAAGGTGGAGTCGAGTATAGGAAGTATTGACGTATGTAGTGCACCACCTTGGAAGATCATGAATGCGTGGATTATACTATTGTGGCATGTTGGCCTGGTTCGAAACACACTCTCGGGTGGTTTAAAGACGCCGGAATACCGGAGACACCTCCTACCAGCCAGCTCCTGCTAAGCAAGTTACCAAAGTTGCGTTTGCGGACACCAAGACTGCTGTTTTGAGGAGGTTTTGATCTGACCGATCTGGAGACCATACGTTGGTACGACGCGCCGTCACCCTGTACGCTGCGCATGTCAGAGAACCCTTCTGCACCGCTCCATTGGTCAATGGATCGTGAGACAGCGTGTATCGACTTTTGCCACACCCCCGATCGAAGACTGATCTCGGAAAGTTGTGCAACATATGGACCTCCAACGACGGTTTTTTTTTCGGTAACCAAGCCACCAGCCGGGTGAACGTTGACGCTGGATGACTGTCCTGGATGATGATTGTTGGCGACTTGGTGGTGGGATTACAATTGACTTGGTTGACGAGTGGTATACCAGGGGGGATTCGTGAGCGAGAAACCCCTTGGCGGGTGGACAACGTGGAATTCATACCCTGACATGATATCGGCAAGGACAACTCACCGACGCCCACGCCAGACCCTCGAGTCGATCGTCCGAGACCTTGTTCTAATGGCGAAACGTGTTCGCGCGGGTTGGTGCCGACCCGGCGGTAGCAAAATATCAACAATGTCGGCCTGTCTGGCTCACTTGAACGAAGAATTTGGCACCACGGACGCAATGCAGACGCGAGGCGACGAGGTCATTGTATGTGGTCGACGTCAGAGCAGTGCGCCGTCATCCGACCCGATATGGCTCACTGGCAGCGTCAGATTCTCAAAGCCCTGCCTCGCCGAAAGCTGCCGTCAAGCGTCAAGGCCTCAGCGCTCGACGGCGACGTTCGCTCCTCAATCGAACTTGTCAGCACTCGATACGCGGAGAACGCGGAGTGTCTTCTTCTCCCGTGCACCGCGCGTTGGACGCCACGGTTGCTCCTAGTGATCATGGCGAGGCGACTGGCACGCCGCCATGATGAGTCCTGATTCGCCGCTGCCTCGGACATCCCGGCCAAATTATTGCGGTCTGTCTCCATTTCACCTTGTCCTTGACACGCACTCTTTGGGCGGGCAGTATCTAGATCTCTTTCTTTCCGACCGGCCTGCCATGATTCTTTCCAACTAGACGCTGGGTAATTTCATGTTGGTAGCTCCTTCCGTCGAAAGCACGTCGCCATTCATCTTCGTTAGCATCGCTTTGTGGACGGCCACGCAAAAAAAAAGCCAACTCCCCACTCTATAATACGTAAGGACCCTGCAGAATTCACCCTGCCAACGCACGCGGTCTGATCAGCTTCTCCAGTACTGTGCTAGATCGTGAATCCGATCGAGCACGACCGTGAAATACGACGTCTCGTTCAGCAACGCCTCAAAGTGTTTGATGGCCTCCTCTTCCGTCAGATCGAGCCTGAACTTCTCCTGGATCTGTTCGTGTACATCACGATGTTTGATGTCGGGGATGTTGGCGTCGACCATGAGAGCGACGAGATTCAAAATGAGATTGGCGCTCTTGCGCAGGATGGTAAATGCTGTGAAGCAAAAGTTCTTGAAACGTGCATAGTGCGTGGATTGTGCGCCACCCATGCCATCGACCATCTCCTTGCAAACTTTCACGGGAGGCGGAAACGGTTTTGGGTCGCGTCCCAAGATATATCCAAAGTCGACTGCGAATAGAGCCGTATGAGCCGCGCATTACAAGTGGAAAACCCTGGGTAACAATACCATGAAAGAAGTGCCCTAGAATGGGAGCAACGATGAGCAAGCGCTTCAAGACACGCAAAGTCACGGACCATCAGGTGTGAGTAATAAATTATCCAGATGTCGGTCTCCAACCCCAAGTAGGTATGTAACGACGCAGTACCCGGCTACAGCTTCGTCAATGGCTGTCCTGGGACCATGCGTCCAAGAGACACGTACCACAACTACGAACGAATGTGTCGATGACGCTCGGCTCTACGCCATACGTACCAACACTTCCCTCGTCCGGATGACTTGCTCGCAGATAGTTGAGCAGCGTTCCGTGTTCGCTGACTATCGCTGCTATCGTCTTACTTGGAATGAACTGTGCCATACCTTGCAATGGTCCAGTAGCCAAGACATCATATGGTATCAACTTCAAATCCAAGTTCTCCTTTCGCAATAGCTGGTCCATGAGTGTGAAAAGCTGCAGTACCAACTGGTCTTGCCGCATGTCGTCCCCGTCTTTGAACATGACAGGATATTCGGAACCATCCACACATTGAAAGTAGAGTAAGAACGGAAATTGATTCGACTTGAACACCGATGACTTCTCGGCATTAATACCAGTGATCTCGATTCGGGCATTCAGAGGTAGCGGGAGCGGAGGGACGTTAATCAGGCCATTTTTTGATTCATTTATGAACGAGCGAAGTTTTTCAATCTTCTTCGGCCGAGGGTCTTTTGAAGTTCTGAGGTCTCTTGCGCGCTTTCCCAACGTCTCGACCATTATTCCTTGCCTTCGCATGAGCTCACGGCGCTCGCTGCCGCCTTCCGACTAAGGCCAACTTGAACGTCAAGTCAACCACCGCGACATGGCGTACACGAACCTCGAGTATCTTGCTTAGAAACTTGAACACGACTCGACCGTACATCTTCGCCACCATTCGATCTTCTAGTGCAACCTCGACCATGAGATACCAGTACAATCGGTTACCTAGCACATGATTCTTGACGCCGCGAGCAATCAGGAAGTCAGACAGCCCACTGTCATCGTATGATATTGCGCTCGTCGTAGACCGTGACGATCGTTGATCACTCGCAGCGCTCTCAAACTTGAGCGCCTGAACGAGCTGGAGTAGATATAACATCAGTTCCTAAAGCAGCATCTCAGTCAATGGAACAAGATGATGGTGAGAAATGGAATAGTTACATACATCATCGTCAGCGCGATTGAGTTGCCTGACTGCAAACGCTCTCACGTGCGAATCCAATGTGCCAGGACCGAGTAGTTCAAGCGCATCATCCGTATCTATCTCCGTCCACATGGGCAACAACTCCTCGACCGCCTGCTTGACTTCCGAGGGATCTCTCCATGTCACCGATTTCAGGAACTTGGTCAATCCACGCTTGTCTCTCGCGAGGTAAAAGCGGAACTTCCAAATCAAGTCTTTCTCCTCCGAAGTAAGAGGTTGCGAAGGAGGGTAGTTGAGGATTTCCTAGCGTAACGGTATCAGAGAGGTACATCTTGAGAGAGTCGAGATATTCACCCCCAGCTCGTCTCTGATCTTGGCATTTGGCTTGAGTTCTCTGTCGTACGGACTGCTCCGATGGCTACGGACCAGACGACGATGCTTATCCTCCACAGGATTTTCGCGCGCCATCTCTGGATCCAAGACCGCCCAGACATGAGTATCAGTCGCGAACGATGGCGGAAGAACGGGTACGGCTGGCGTTTGAGCAATCGTTGTTGGTGTAGAAGAAGTTGACGGCGCGACTTGAGTATCCTGTCCAAGATCTCATCAGTCTCACGACTCATCTGAGATTTGCGGTGTACTCGCAGGTTCGCTGAAGACCACGGGAAAATCGAAGCGAGGCAGATCGACGTACAGGAACATGTCTTCGGACTTTGCGGTCTCAGACTGTGGCAGTCAGCCACACCCAACGCAAGACTACGCGAGCACTCACAGCATGTATCTCCTCCATCTTCCGAAATGCCATCTTATCTAGCCAATCTGACTTCGGGAGATCTCCCCGTTCGTACTTTTTCATCAGCTAACGTAATGATGCTCGTCAAAAAGTCGTGCAGATTGAGAGGGTAAACACACCTTTTCTAAGCGACCCATCTCATCCCTCGTGCCCAATTTGCTGGGGGTAGTTGTGTTCATCGAGCCATCCGCCTCCTTACCAGACCATAACAAAAGCCTGTGTTTACCTCTTCGAAGGGTCCTGGTCCAGGGTAAATGACAGGTGCATAAATCGAAAACACCGCCCTACCATTTCTTTCCGAACAGTCTGAAAGTCGTGCCCCCCACCGGAACGGCGGAGCGTGGAGCTCCAATGTCCCACACAGTAAAAGTGATCTGCGAGCTCAGCGGGAGATCGCAATATCGTATCGGAAGTGAAACCCATTCGTTCCAGCTGTACCAGCGAACACGTAAACGCTCGAAGGGGGCTAGCAAGGCAGAACGTACTTGTAGTTGGTTTTGAACGCTTTGAAGGACGTTCTGAACGGGATCGTGAGGGGTTTGTTGTCAGCTACTAGCTGACAGGTGACGTAGAGATCCGAGAGAGACCTAAACAGATGTCAGTCCTTTGGCAAGATGGAACGACAGACAGTCGTACGAATATTGTGCACCATGAAACCTCAGTTCTGGGTTCTCCAGTACTTCCGAAACCGACTTTCGTGGCCTTGCTCCTTCGAGTTGTGAGCTGGATCAGGAATTCGTTGGGTCTAAGAAGTTGTTGGGGTAGCAGCCAGAGTCAGCGCGTACATTCGAAAGGTCAACGGGAGCTTCAGGTCAGAAAGCTTCGCAAAGGTGAAGTCATCGCGGTTGTCCTTGTCCATGGCCAACGTTCGTCAGTGTCACCGGCCGTCAAGGATACCACCCAAAAGCTTCGGGTCACCGCGTTGAAGTTTACGTTTGAAGCAGTGGTAGCAACTTATCGATCGTTGGTACACAAGCACTTCGACGCTTGGAAGCGAAATTAGACACAAGTCTGATGGTTCGCCACGATAGTAGTGTACATGCAATGGTCCTCTACAGTTCAACTGCACCAAAGGTGCTTTTGGATCTGGGCAAGAAGCAACCCTGCTCAAATAAAGGAAGTATAGAAAAGACAATGGCCCAGCGGTATCAAGCCAAGATATACGACCAGACAACTACTCAGCCTTGTAGTCGGGACGCAGGGAACGCACGACTTTGCCTAGACACCACCGGCTGAGCGACTGCAAGACACCGACAAATGAAATGGTCTCACCAGCTCTCCAAATTTCCTGGTCATCAATCTCCTTGAGTTCCTTGGCGAGATCTTGGCGGTACGTCGCACGGCCATTAAACTCCAAGGATTTACGAGTTTCGGTGCCGTTCTTGACACTCTCATAGAGCTTCTCGAAGATCGGGAGGTTCGCCTTTTCGAAAATGGGTGCCCAGTCAAGCGCTCCACGACGAGCGGTGGTAGAGCAAGCATTGTACATGTAGTCCATTCTGTTGGATGAGAAACGGTCTGTTTGACACATGAAGAATGGCTCATCGGTAGAACACTCACCCTTTCTGACCTATCAATGGGTAGAGTGATTGAGTAGCCTCCTCGACGGTCTCATTGAATGCTTCCGAAGGAGTGTGGCCATTTGCGCGGAGGATCTTGTATTGGGCACAGAACAAGCCCTCTGTGTCACATAAGAGACAACCTCCCAGAATACCCATGAATTGACTTACGGATGGCACCCATGAGCTATTCGAGCCAGTGAGTATGACGGAATAAGGGTATAGTGAAGGAGACATACCACGCCTCGTTCACCGTACAAGTCAGAGTAGACCTCCTTCTCAAAGGTGGTTTCGTACATGTAGCCAGAGCCGACGGCTACACCGAGAGCGATGGCCTTCTCCTTTGCATTGCCAGTGACGTCCTGGAAGACGGCGATACTGGAATTGATACCTCTACCCTCCTTGAAAAGAGTGCGAACGGTGCGGCCAGATCCCTTTGGGGCGACAAGAATAACGTCGACGTCAGGGGGAGGAATAACGTGTGTGTCATCCTTGTAGACGATAGAGAAACCGTGAGAGAAGTAGAGGGTCTTGCCCTTGGTGATGAGGGGTGCAACGGTGGGCCAAGTTTGCGACTGTGCGGCATCGGAAAGAAGGTTCATGATGATCGTTCCACGACCGATGGCCTCTTCGATAGGGAAAAGGGTTTCGCCTGGTATCTGTAAATGACGAGTGAGAGGGAGAGAAGCGAGGAGGGCGACGACTGACCCAGCCATCCTCGACAGCCTGTTTCCAGCTCTCGCCATCTTTGCGGACACCGACAATGACATTGAGACCGTTGTCACGGGCATTCAGGCCTTGGCCATGGCCTTGAGAGCCATAACCGATAAGGGCGAGGGTGTCGTTTCGGAAGTAGTCGCGAAGCTTGGCAAGGGGCCAGTCGCTGCGCTCATAGACAACCTCGTCCGTGCCCGCAAAGTTGAGAGTCTTGACGCCACGCGCAGGAAGAACCTTTTGGTACGTGTCAGCCAAAAAAAAAGCGAAGCGAGTGTTCGAATCAAATTTTACCTGGACTGCGACTGCGGGACGGGGAGCGAGGGTGGAACGGGCGAGGAGGGAGAACGAGGCAGCGTTCGGGCTGGCGGTGGGACGAGGAGCGCGACGAGCGATGGTGCGGAGAGCGCGCGAGGAGAGAC
>JBBPJX010000857.1:0-10594 GCA_038088955.1 Neotropicomus parvogracilis | reverse complement strand
CCACTATCCACTAGTCGCAAGACTCCTCTAGTCCCCTCGTTACCTTCAAGCTCCCAAGGCTTGCAGGCGATTAGGCAAAGCGCCCACCTCTTAAGTGAGTTGGTCGTTTCAGAGTCCGCTCTGAGCACGTGTTCTGAGGAGTCTGAGGACTCCAAGGACTCCAAGATACGCAAACCTTTGGGTGAGCTGGGACGTCCTAGCTGAGATGGCTACAATTTAGAAATGGCTTTGGGTTGGAACAGAAAATTGTATCTAAAGTTCAAGGTTCGTTCGCCTAGAAAGCATGGTTTGTCGAGCTGGCTGACAGTCCCAATTTGCAGAGGTATATATACAACCTTGTCAATGAACATCTTGACGTGGCGAAATGTGTGTCTGCACAGAACGCCACACAGACCAACCTTGTTCAGGAAAAGGTTTATTTCACTGACTCCTTCCCTTGTGATAACACTTATGCCCTACTACAGGCTATCAATAAGTTCCCCGACCTCGAAAATTATGCTCGATGCTGGCCAGTAACTAACATGATCATGCTGCATTTGAAGTATACATCAAACCATGCGAGATGTCATGAAGCTGGAAGGAAAAAGGGGTCGAAGCCGGTGTGTAGATTTTTCTCCCAGTCTCTTCAATACTCACTTATTGACTCACTTATTCGGCCCATAGAAATAGTACAGATAGTGTAGACGTATGTACCTTTATTACTGGAAAACTATCGTGAACCCAACGTCCAGAGTTATTTCATCGCCCGATATTTTGCACAGAAACTCAGCCAGGTGACACTTGGGAAAATTGGTCATACCCGATACGCCAGTACTTGAGCGGGAGCTCAACGTCGATCCCTCAAGGTGTTCCTCCAACATCTTACCGTCGACAATGAAGTCCACCCTACCACCCATGGCGAATCCGTTTGCCGCCCAGTCCACCTCGTGTAATGGCCAGCAGTATCCCTCTCGAGCCACCCCGCCACCACCACGAGCATGGCACAGCATTGGTGCAGAGACCGGTGCCATTCCACCATCACTGCGGGTGACGACAGCGATGCAGCGTCGACGTGGGCATGAGGTTGGCCAGTGCCACCCCATTACCACAGCACCGACAGCACAGGAGTCATCGCACGGCAAGGCGTCATCCTACCACCCCAGTGACGACAACAACGATGGCAATGTGACAACCACAGGGGGGCCTTGGTGAGGACGACCAACGGGACATGGTTCCGTACATATCTAGGCTTACCTAATCACATCAGCGGGCAACAGTGCTCATGTGACCCGATCTTTTTGTTCTTGGGCTGAGTTTCAAATATTCGTTCTCAATATGTCGCCCACTGACGCTATTAGATAAGCTTTTCTCTCTTTACTCGCAACTCCTACCATCTCCCCACTTCACTCTCCACTATGGTAGGAATGTACTGTAGTACCATAGTACCATAGTACCATAGCATAGTATCAATGAACAGACGCAGACACCAAATGAAGTCCCTGGTGTGCTCGTCGTGCTCCCCCAGTATGGTGAACACGTGACCCTCTGTATGTGGAAGTTTCATGAATGGGAGACAGCGCACTCATCGTCTTTTCCTAGACCCATTTGGGCTTCAAGCTCACTAGGTACATACTTCTCTATGGATGTTCACCTGACCCACGCACTCACTCAGACTTGGCAGGTTTAACACTCACACACAGTTCGCCTGACCCACACCTGCAGATAGAATTAGTGGGTATTGTCTTGTGTCAATTACGGTAAGTGTTCCCGCTGTAATTCTTGACTGAACTCCCGACTAACTACGCCCCCTTCATCTGTTGCTCTTGTGTTGCTATGCTTATCCCTGCTGTAATTCCTGCTGTAATTCCTGACTAACTACGCTCCCTTCATTTGTTGCCATCGCCCACCATGTATTCTTTTGTGTTGAGCATAGCGACGAAGGCTTTTGTGAGCCTTCATTTGTTGCCATTGCTCATCATGTATGTACTCTTTTTTGTCGAGCATAGAGCTTCAAACTACCTATTGTTGTTGAAACAATTTAAATTGTTGGGGCTCGACGTAAGTCCTCAGAAAAATGTTTGCAAAACCAACCCTCTACACTAATTCAGCTTCCTTCAGTTTAGGTGACGAGGCCATGCACGCCCTCGCCCTCTCTACTACAGGTGACTTACTGGCAAGCGGAGGTGCGCATCTTCCAGTGACTTACATCACTAGTGGCGCTGAAGAGTTTGGTCGCTCACCTCACCATAGGCACCAACGGCATTAGAATCTGGGACATTGGATTGCGCAAAGAGCTAACTTGTTCCAGTCCGAAGTTGTACGGGATAGTTAGTTGTACCTTGTGGATCAAAACTGTTTCTCATTCGACCGAAGTACTGTGCTATGCAACGGTCCTTGGCTACTTGGTGTTCTTGCACGCGAATCCTGTGGACGTGAGTACTGTTATCAGGACATGTCATAATCAGCTGACACATTGGAAAGAAACGGTACCAGGAGATCTGCGCGCAGAGGCTCGGTGGTGGATTTGAGATAACATGTATTTCTTGCGACCCTGCATGGTCTGAGCCTGGGGCTCGCATTGCAATTGGAACGCGAGACAGCATTATTCAGATTCTCGTTTTCAATGCCAACTCACAGCTTCAACCAGTATTTTCAGGACACATGAACAATACAGTACCAAAATCAATTACATTTGCACGGCATGGTATTGTATACATGTTCGGGTTGTTTGATGGCAATGTGTAAGTGATCTAGAAATCAGTAGAGTCAGCAGGGTCATTGACACTTACATACACCAGCATTCAAATCAAGGCATCCGACGACATTATTCTTGGGGAACATCAATACGATTCAGTGATGTGAGTTTTATATATTTCCTTATTAGTAGCGTAGCTTATTTGTTGCCGACCAGCGGGTGTGCCGCAGTTAGTCTGAGGAGGGAGCTCGTCATTGTTGATAACGCTATTAACAGCTTCATGCTATATCCTTTGCACAGCAAAAATCTGATCAAAACCTTTGTTGTTGGTCCACCCACTGTTCCCCTTCCTAAACAAGTTGTCTTCGGAGAAGAATCAAGGCTTGTTATTGGAGGTTCTGACAATGGAGCTGTATATATCTTCAAAAGAAAGTCTGGGGAACTGGTAACCAAGTTGCCCCACTCGAAGAACGGTTTGGTGCAAACCATTACGGCACGTAGATCACCTTTATAATTTCTTGCTGGAGTTGACATAGATATACAGGCTCGTGATGCAGCTGGCTATTGTATTATTGCAAGTGCATCGCCAGCTCTCGGTCGGAAGAAAGCCCTCGTCTGTTTGTGGACCCATCAATATGGGGACGTAGGGCCAAAGCATGGCTGCGTGAATTGCACCAAGGATCGCATCAAACACATCCTACCCACACTCGTAGTCGTCGGCCTCTCCTTGCTCCTTCTGTGGGCAGTAGCAACATTGAATCCTCTCTCGGTGTGCTGATCTGTCTCTAGCTGCACAGAGTTCTCACATGATTTTCAGAACATGATGGGTCCGCATATCAATTCCATTTCCCAGCTTCCCCATTGGTGGTGCGGTCGCTCTAGGGAGGCTAGGGAAGCAGAAATTCATCTTGAGGTGACCCGAATTTACTTTGCGTTAACATGGTTGACAAAGATTGACAAATATTTGTAGGTGCTGAAGAGCAGCAATAACAATTTGGAGGCACTGAAGAGATTAGCAATGCATCTGGCAGATTTGGTGGACAAGGCCGAAAATCTCAACATGAAGAGGAGGGGCAGGCGAAGTGCAAGAGCAGACGTTGCGATTAATTTACTGATGAATGAACGTATCATCTACTTGTAAATTTGTAACAGTGTCATCCCCAATTAATACTGGGAATAAACGAACGGTTGGCATCTGTCCCAGCAGGAATTAAAACAAGGTATCATACGGACTTGTATGCCAAATGCGGTATCAAAGTACAAGTACATACCTCACCCAGCAATCTGGAATGGAACAAGGTATCTAGCTCGAACAAGGTGGGTAATATCTTTCAATGCCAAGAGTCAGCTCTCTTATGCTTCAAGGTTTCTTATAAGCAGGGTGGTCCCCCAATCTGTATGCCAAATCTCCACTTGTGAGTAGTGGTACTATTGTCGTTTCCCTTCCTGATACTTCAAAGTAGGCATTGACAGCATACAATGCCTGCTTCACGTGCTGTGCTCAAACGGTGCTCCTGTGAGGAATGCATTGCCAAACATGTCAACAGTGTTTTCATGGATGCGAAGATGTTGCCTGCTCACTTGAAATGGGCATGGGATGAACGTTCAAATCATAATGCCAGCCAACCTGCTCAGACCCCCACTCCTCTCACTCAGACACCTCTCGACAGTTTAACCACTCACTTCTCTGAGTTGATGTTGGGCGATGATTCTGTTCAAGAAAATACTGCATCCTCGCAGTTACCTTTGGACGATGAGCAGTTGGCCACTCGTCTCTTCGCTCTAACGCTGACGGACAACGGACCGGACGTTAATGGTCAGATCACTGGTAGCTCCCCTGATGCTCTTCCGGCTGTCACAGATATTGCCAACAGCCTCATGCACCTAGGCCTTGAGCATCACCACGCTTCCTCATGCCCTCCCAGCTACTCTCCACCACACAACCATTCCACTGCACCCATTCCTGCATACTCAAATACACGCCCATCTGTCGTGCGTGGTAGATCCCATAAGAAGGATTCTGGCCAGCATTCTCTCAAGGCACTGGAGTTAATCAACAATATTGAGAATAGAGCCAACCAATGCTCTCGCCTTCTTTTGGATCCTTCTAGCATGTCTCTCTCCACAATTCAAGAGGAGCTTCCAGTCCTTCGTCATGCCTTGGAACAGATAAAATACAATACGGAGACTATAGCGACCCAAAAGGAAAAAGTAGCCAATGCTCTAAGCAAGCTTGAGCTTGAGCTACAGATGTGGACTTCAGCTACAAATTCAAGTTCTGGGAACCCCATACTGTTTGACACAGGTATGGTCATTTTACAACCTCCAGGTGTGAGGGCCAATGCAAATATATTCTAGGTGATCAATACCAAAGTCCTGTTGAGCGCATGAGTACTGTTGCACAGGTCGCCCTAATCATCTGTCTCTTTTGCCATGTCGTGATGGGAGTGAGCCAGCAGGGCAGTGATTTTATTCTGAACGCCCTGTCTTTACTCCTTTATCTGGCATTCCAAGTTCCCAGTAAAACACTCAGTTTCTCTCATGAGAACATTATTGTTACGAGTGGAACAAACGCCATCGCCACGAAATCAAGGACAAGGCTACACTCACTACGAAACGTGAGCGCAGAGACTTAGCCTCAAGACGAAGGCACAAGCACAGCCACAAGACACGAGTCCAGATCCTTGCTGACTAAGCAAGGCAGTGCAAGCCTAGACCTCGGGCACACACACAATGCATGGCCGAATAGAAGGCACAGCCAAGATAAGAGCACAATACGCTATTGGCTGCCACACGAGGTAGTGCTTATCAGAAGCTGAAACAAGGCAGTACAAAGCTGTACTGATACACGAGGCAAGACACAGGAATGCACAGCACGCACAGCATCGGACATTGATGCCAACCAACGAGTGAGTTACGCTATTGGCTGCCACCCGCATAATAGTTCCTCCCAGAATTCTTGACATAGCCAAGGGGTATTAAATAGTATATCGGACAGATCCCGTATACACAAATAGTACCAAACATGTACAAACCCCTAAGTAGTATATAAAGACCCAGGTCGGCAGGAATGGCTCCCCATTCTTGTCCTCCTCGATATTTCCCTTCTTACTATGAGGACGCTCCTTCCGCTAGACTTAAGAGTCTTACGTCCCCTAGGCCTTCGACGTTTCCAATACGTGCAGGACGACTGAGCGTCCACCTCTTAAGTGAGTTGGTCGTTTCAATTATAAGGCAGCTACCAAAGACGATTGGCAGTGCCCTTTCCAAATTCCAGCTCAACTACAAGACTATCATATATGCAACCTGTACAGCATGTCATTGTACATATGCACCCACATTCTCCCCTGGATCCAACATTCCAATCTATCCAAAATCCTGTATGAACCACCCAACTCTGGAGACCGAATGTGGTAAACCGCTGCTCAGTGTACAGCCAAATGGCGAAGATACTCCCATCAAGACATTTGTTTTCCAAGACTTCAACGATTACCTTGCCAACCTCCTTTCCCGGCGGGACATTGAGGTCCTGATGGACCAATCTTGCGACAACCTTGTAGCATCCTTATCTACACCCACCCAGTTCGTCAAACACCCCTTTGAAGCACAATTCCTCCGTAAATTCAGCGGACCGGAACTGGGAAAGCTCTTTGTTGATTGAGGTGATGAAGGGAGGTATGTTTTTGCCCTGCATGTCAACTTCTTTCATCCCGAGGGCATGAATCTCCGTGGAGCCAAGGCATCATCTGGGTTAATATCCATGGTGTGTCTCAACCTGCCTTTGGATGTACAATACAAGCCAGAGAACATGTACATCGCAGGAATCATTCCCGGTCCTACCCAGCCCTCCCTCAAAAGTCTCAACAACTATATCCGCCCACTTATCCTTGACATGGTGGCCTCTTGGGAGAGGGGCATTCGTTACTCACGCACAGCAAACTACCCAAAAGGGTGCGTTACCCGCAGTGCTATCGCTCTCATCATCTGCGACCTCCCTGCTGCCCGCCATGTTTCCAGTTTCGCCGGTACCCATAGCCACTTCATTTGTAGTATATGCGACTGCTACCACAAGAATAGCTATGGAAGGACAGACTACAAGGAATGGGTTCCCCGTGACAAGGACAAACTTCGCCTCTATGCCGAATTATGGAGGGATGCAGCATCCATTGGTGAGCGCGAGAAGCTATTCAAGGACTATGGTGTCCGCTGGTCGGAACTGTGGAGGCTTTCATATTGGAACCCAACCGAACAACTCGTCATCGATGCTATGCACTGTATACTGGAAGGTTTAGCTGCCCACCATACTCGAAATCTTATTGTGATCACTGCTGAAAACATGTCACATGCTAAAGATGCATCAGTGCCTGCGTTCCATTTCAATTTCAGTCTACCCAGACCAGATTCTGCGTCAGTCCGGTCTATGACTGCTAAAGAGATGTCTCAAGTCACGGCCATCCACAAACTCCTTGTTGCTCAAGTGCCATCTGTGGGTGATAATGCCGACGTTGACAGATGTATGAAAAAGCTGCAAGAGGACCTCTTTCGAAAAAACATCAATACATTGCAGTATGTCTGTCGGTCCTTGGACTGCATGCCTGCGAAACAAACAAAGGTATTCAAGATCAACTATGCAAAGGCCCTTGTGGACTGGGTAAGTGTATTCCTCCCTGAAAGGGTGCTAACTATTGACACTTCACTAGTGCCGTCAGAAACCCCTTTCTGCAAGTCCTGAGCCACAGGGGAAGTTGCAGCATTGCAATTGTGACAAAAAAGCTGTCCTGCGAAAAGTGCAAGAAGTAATCTGTGACATTACCCTACCATCATGGTTTGATCCTGCTCCGCAGAACTTTGGCAATCCAGCAGCAGGCACGATGAAGGCAGATACATGGCGGTCATTGATCACAGTTTATATTCCAATCACACTCATCAGTATTTGGGGGACTATGGAACCAGAATCGAAAGCCAAGATAGCCCTTGATCACACAATGGCTCTTGTTTCAGCTGTCTACTTGGCATGTGCATGGACAATGACCACAGATCGCGCATCCATGTATCGCTCTTTCATCACCAGCTATGTCAGAGACTTAGAGCACATTTACCCTACTGTGAGCTTGCAACCCAACCACCATGCTTCCATCCATATTTACAACTTTCTCATACTCTTTGGCCCTGCTCACTCCTGGTGGACCTTTCCTTTCGAGCGTCTCATTGGAGTTCTTCAACACTTGCCAAGTAACCACAAATCTGGTCAGTCTTTGGAAACTGTGGGTCAACCCATACTCACTGTACTTACAGGGGAGCTTGAAACCACCATGCTCAACTCATATCTCAAAGGTGCAAGACTTCGTGCCTGGGCATCTCGCCCTGATTGCCCGGCTGCCATCCGCAAGTGCAAGTTCCTACTTGATCAGGCCTACCAGTCCCAAGACAATCCCCGCAAACCCAATATTGATTGTATCCTTACATCCAATTTAGCTGAGTTGAAGGCCATCACTCTGCCTGCTGATCTTCAACAACTAACTAGAGCACATATGACTGTCCTTCATGCTCACCTCAAAGACAGCACTGGGGTCATTTACAGTCGCTCATCCACACATCTTGGGAATTCATTTATCTTGTTTTACCCCCATGGAGATCGCTCATTGGCACCAGTTCCTGGGAGTATCAAATACATCTACCAAGAGGGGGGCTTGTTTCTTTTTGCAGTTCAAAGACAGTGTCCATTGAGCAAGGCCATAAAGGAAGCAGACATGTTTTGTGTTTATCCCCACTTCCCAGCCAAAGTCTATTCTCCAGGCCTTGAAGATACATTGGAGAGCGTTAGTTGTTCTTGGGTGGTCAGTCATTATGCACGGTGGACACTTTCACAGGATGCTGTTGTAGTCCTCTCTTTGTGCAAGGTGGGATTGTGCTGAAGTATTCCTATATATGTACCTACTGCTGACCCGTTTTTATACAGGACTAACTGGATGTGTAGTCATACTTGGTACAGCCCTGTATACGTACATCAGACAATGCATGCTACTTGGTTGTTGGTCGGGTGATACAGATTCAGAGTGGGCAACTGAGCATTGCCCACTTGTTGGGCACTGTCGGGGAGATCATCGGGCATTGCTTCGTGCGATCATCGGGCGATCAGTTTTGTTGGCAGTCTAAACTTGAAGTTTTACCCTCGTTTTCTTTGTAAGACTAAATTCTAAATATAAGTGTTGTTTTTTTTTGTTCGTCGAAATAATAAGTACAGGCCAAAGTGCAGCCCGAGGTAAAACTTAGAGTTTAGACCAACAATAATATCTGAAGTTTGGGCGGACATTTAGTCTGTGTCTAAACTTATGGTTTAATTCAACGTATTGGATGTGCCAATACGGTCGCCTGCATTCAAAGTTTTTACCATCGTATTTTTTCCAAATAAAACTTCAAGTACTTTTACTGTACAAACGGTAAACTAAATTCTAAGTACTGTATTTACGTTTTGTTTGTCGTTCTGACTCGACTTAAATTCTGTAATCCGCGTCGTGTCAAGCATTATCTCACCATCGACGAAGCTATCTCGCTGACCGTCGCCCTCGGCTCTTGGCACACCCATGTGTACCTCGGCTCGGTATACCAGCTATCAAGGTTCGTGTCGACGGACAGCCCACTCTGTCGCGTATCTCACCTGTCGCGTTCCCAGGTCAGCCAGCGATGGCCCAAATGGTACGGTGTCGTCCCGTTGTATCCTTTTTGGTCGTAATCTTGGCTTATATGCAGGAATCAGAGCAAGCCATTTCTTTATGAGCACCCCTGCAAACTGTCGCGTGTCGGGGACTGCGCTCGGGAAAACTTGGGATAACGAGCTTATCGAGCAAGCCGTAAGCTTCTCGAAAGCGTAGGCCCACCCAGGTGCAACATCCAAAGGGTAACTCCAGTTCTTTCACCAGCTCACGCGCATCATTGACGCAGAATCTTTTTGAAAGGCGGGTTAGCCTTCCGGAGAAATAATGGCGACGTGTATGCGAACATACAAAAGTTTTTCGGACGTTTTTCGGAGACAATCTTCACTCATTGCTGTTGCTCGTGTAAAAGGCGTTCAAAAGAGCGATATGGGAACAACCATCAAACACTGTGTATGTCTTCCCGTTCCCTGCTTCCGTAAAAGTAGCTGATTGCCAATCTCAGCTGCAACGACAAGGGGTGTGATCTGAGAACTCTGAAGCGAACGGAATTCGATGGGTTGATCATGTGGGTGGCTTGATCTTTCCTCATGCAACGTTCAAGTTGCCCTGACCGTGTTTGGGAGGGCCAGTGTGGAAGCTCCGTTCCCTTTTTGTTGAATTGTCGGCCTGACTTGTCTTTATTCTAGCGTTTTGTCAACGGCAAGTTGGTTATTGATAACTGGACACGTTAATGTCGTGGATATGTATTTATCAATGGCGGCTTGCAGGAAGAAGAAAAGAAACAGGGTATTCGCTGGGCTCCAATGAAACCCAGAACTCCCTACTCCCCCTTCTCTCAGCAGGACACGCAACGAGTATACGATGTCATACACAACATACGCATGGTCGGACAGCACCAAAGGGACATACGACTCTGGGCTCCTCGCCATCCACGAGTTCTGTGATACCAGAGAGGTCAAAGGCTGATGGACCAGGGATGCGAGTCGTTGCCAGAAGGATTTTATTTATTTATCTAGGTACAACGAATTGGTAGGTACGACATTGCGGCGAGTACTGTTTACATATTCTACATGCGAACGACAAAGTACACTGGAGATACTAGGCACCGATGTGAACATACAGCGCTCGTTGGTCGAGTGTTACTCCGGGTGACCTCACAGCCTTGTTCAGTGCAAACGCTGCACGTGTGTGATCAAGACGACCGGACTCGTCAACCATAAGTCCATAAAACCTCGACGTGATCTTGTCCGTCTTGCCATCGTCC
>JBBPJX010000856.1:0-10594 GCA_038088955.1 Neotropicomus parvogracilis | reverse complement strand
GAGATCAGGAACGCGACCGTTAGTGTGGTGGAAACGAAATTGAAAAAAAAAGCCAACTTACGTCCATGACATGTGGTTATTGGTTACGCTGGAAAGCGCTTGTCCGCCGAGAATACTGTTGAGAATGTTGAAGCCACACAGACCGGTGAGATTGAGCAACGTGGGGATAATGACACCATAATATCTGAGTGACGTCGGTTCAGAGAATCTGAAGCGAACTGAGTGAACAGGAACAAGACGGACCCAAAGCTGTAGCGAGACACGATCATCTGTCTCATTCCGGTCTTTGGACCCCACGTATTCCTAGACGAATCAGTGCCTGTGAGAGCGAAACAAACAAAGGACCCACATGTATGCAGGAAGGATGTTGGCAATGATATTAAAGAATAAAATAACAAGACAAGAATCTCGGAGACCGAGGCCGAACACGATGGGTCCAAGTGTTCCGGTTGAGAAACTGGAAAAAAAAAGTCAGAGGGATATGGACCACGGCAGGGAGTGTGGTACAGACGAGAGGATGTTGAAGTTCATGGAGAACCACACAAAGAATACTTTATAGAACTGGGTGTCTCTGCGGTCCTCATATGGTACAGGGACGGTGCCTACGGACGCGATGTGAGGGACGGTATGCGCGAAAGGAACCCATACGTACCATGGGCCTCTACACCCCAGCGAAAACCTCTCGGGAGCCCCGCCAGACTGTGGCTAGAGTCTGTCTGAGAGGCATAGTCCTTTTCGATGTCGGAGTCATGTTTCGAGTCGCGGAAGTTGTCGGACATGGTCAAGGAAGGACGCACGAAAGAGGGACGTTGGGTCGGACAGAGACAGAGGGAATGAGAGTCTAATATAGAGTTGGAGAGGTACGATAAGCACACTCTCGCAATTGCGATCAAAAAAGGATCCGAACAAATATATATATAAAATATAAAATGTAAAAAATATAAACCGGTTATCATTTGTCACAGATTCGCTTCCTTCCCCTTTTGGTAACATGCACGTGACGTTTTAACTTTGCCCACAGTTTCCAAAGTCGCTCGCTGTTGCCAATGGCCACGACGCTCCTCCTCCAACGCCCCCACCGCGGCTCGCGCGTGTCCTCGTTTTATCCAGTCAAGTCCCTCCCGCCACTCTCTGCCCTCGACAGCGCCTTCCAGCTCCAGGAGTACATCTCCCTACTCATCCGCCTCGACGTCCACGATGTCGATGCTATCGTTGCTCTTCCCGGAAAAGTCGCTCCGAGGGATCAAGACGAAACACCTGGTTCTCCAGAACTAGATTCGAAAAAGCCCGAAGACTCTGACCGCAAAAGCGAAATTTCCGTGGACAGGGCATGCTGGATTTATGAACAGTTACGGTCCGTATTGTCGAGGCATACGTGTACCTTCCGCATTAATCCTCTCCAATAGCCGTCTCGCCCAGGATCTTTCGCACCCTCTGATCACGATGCTCCAGCAAGAATGCACAAGGAGCTCGTGCCCTCAAATGAAGGCGGGAGAGTGGCTATATTTATGTGTTGCGCACGGTAATGACGGCGCTATGGAGGTCTGTACATCACCCATTTAGCACACCCCATTGTATTCTGATGAACTCGACATAAAAGCAATGCTGTGCAATAGATTACATCCTTCACACTGTCGATAGTGCAACGGCTCTCTTGAACTCTCCCAGAGCCTTTCCTTCCAGGTACATAGTCAGCCGATTTTTGATCCACCTTTTCGCCGCACTGACCTGAATTCCGTCTGATCTCGGCTTCTTTAACCGATCAGGCTCTCGATTCCACAGACATCACACAGGCACTTCTCTTCTCTCGCTCGTCGCCTCGGCAGAATTTTTGCTCATGCCTACTTTCACCACCGGGAAGCGTTTGAGCAAGCAGAAGCCGAATCATCGCTCTACGCCCGCTTCCTCAAACTCACTAGTCAATTTGATTTGGTACCTCCCGAATTCCTTGTTATTCCTGAAAGCGCTATCCACCACGATGACAAGGTACACGCAGAGGAAGTGGAACCTCCTCGTTTATTCTCGGCCGCGGTCCACCCCACACAGAATCTCCAAAACGACACTCCCATGGTGCCCGATTCCGGCCTCGTTTCCATTGGCCGCCAAAGGATTGTGGACGTCCCTAGTCAAGTTGAAACGGACAGCCCTCGGAAACTTGGCCGCAGTCGCACCGATACGATGGTGTTTAGTGAAGCGTATGCCATGGCGGAGGAGTTGTCCAAGAGCGAAGATGATGGGAAACCTGCTGGCGAAAGTTTGCTAGGCCCCTCACTCGGATCTGAAACCGAATCGTGGGTTGCACCGCCGCCCTGGTCCGACCTCGAGGCAAGTATCGAAGATTCAGAGGATGATGATATTGGCGATGCTCGCTCCGAGTTGACTGTCGCTGCACCCTCATCCCCGCCGGTGGAAGAATTCTCACTCATCTCACTTGAAGATGCATCTGGCGTACCCGTGTCGGATGAGGCTACTGCAGCGTCACCGTCGGACCCGTCGCCCCAAGAACCGTCATCTGACGTTCTAGCCACCGAATCAAATCCTGAAGAGTCCGCTGAAGTGAAAGACGCACCAGAAAAGGACTTGCATGTCGATGAACCCCCGCCGCACGAGGTTGTGGGATCTGCTTCGGAAGAAGGAATCGCCGATGCATCCGAGGCTCTGACTGAGCCGACAGTAATTCCTTTTAGACCAGAAGAGACCGTCGTCGATTCCACGAACGTCGATGTCATTCCGCTGTCCAGCGATGAAGAGTCCGAGGATACGGGTCCGCATGTAGAGTCTGAGTTGGCACCACCCCCTGAGCCACTGCTCGAATTAAACGAGCCCCCACCTTCAGAACCGATTCCACCGGAGAGCGAGAGCGATATCACCGACGAAGCTGGCGGACTGGACGGGAATGAAGTAAGGCAGGGTGAAGAAGAAGCAGCAGCAGTTGGTGAATGAAATCTGGCTGGACACGACGGTGCCGCTAATCACGGTAACCTACGACCATGCAGTGGTACTCAGCGATCCTATGACACGCGTGGCTGCTTGACGACGACTGCAATATGGGTATGCTTCCTCTCCGCCCTTTCCCTCCCATCGAATACTCGCCTGTTGGGGCATTCGATTTATGACTTAGGGTGGGAAGAATGTGTAGTATGGCCCTGTTATGATGCTAATATGATTTCATGATGTGAGCATTTGCGCCGATGTCCTTTGTTCGTGTGGCAACGCCGTCTAACAATGAAAGCGAGCCAGGCACATGCACACCAGCGAGTTGCCCTTTGGCTTGACGTAATGTGGGGTCAAACTTGTTTGCAAGGCTGGACCCAGGGCTGCTGAAAATTGCCTCCAGGGGAAGGAACCAATGAGATTTGGGTTTTGGGACCTTGTGCTCGAACACGTCCAACGGACAGTTCAGGGTGTGGGCCTGTCTGTCACCATCGTTCTATCCCCGACCTCAGGACCGCCACGTCGTCGACGGCATATACGACGTACGTACAGTACTCGCAAATTTCCCATCTTTTTTTGATATTTTTTTTTCATTATTGCTTTCGCGGCTGTGGACGCCAGCCGCTTCAGGGCGGATATCACCGATGGTCTAGATCCTACATGGCGTTCAGCGGTATTAAATCAAAGCTCACTGTTCGTCTTTCCGTGATGGCGATGGCGGCGACGGCGCTTGCGATTTCCCCTGCCTAGTCACGCTAAGCCTACTCTGGCAAGCGGCTCGTCAGCAAGTCTGACTGCAGGCGGTGCGTACGTTCCGTATGCATTGCATTATTTTCGAGTCGGATCGCGCCAGACGTTTTGATTTCGCGCGCGTCAGATTCCGAAGCGCTGCGCCTTCCGAAATGAATGTCGTCCGACGGCTCTCCTGTGCGGCTAGATACAAAGTCTAGCTGTTCGCCGTGGACTTATCTCTCGGGTCGAGATTCAGATCGTGAATGCGTATGTACATGCTTGACGCGGTTAAACGTCCCGTCTATGCGATATGGCCATCGGGATATGTATCTTTGAATCCGCAGCAGTTACGATACCGACACCGCAGTCCCGCATGGATATGCAACGTACGCATGACACACCAAGTTCAATACGACGGAATTCCGGTATAGGCCAAGCCAGCACCCTTCATAAGGCTTTCGATCAACTTCATGCCCTCCAGCACACGCTCTTCGTCTAGACGTTTGCCGACGACCTGAATGCCTACCGGAAGACCTTCCATCGCACTCGCGTCGTACATGTGATAGTTTTCCCGTTCGATGGCGTTGCGCGCTCGGAAAGCGGGCGAAACGACATCTGTGCTCTTGACGTGACTAGTAGGCATCACCCCTGCGCTGTAATCGAGCTAAGAGGCACAGATGGCATCAGAGGCACGCAAAGGATCAGAAGAGCAGCCCCGCAATTTCACTTGGTCACTTGCCAGGTTGAACAAAAAAGTGTAGCCACATGCTTTCCACCCGTGACGCATGCCACGGTGCGGCACGGCCGGCAATGCGTTTGGCACCGTGAGGATGAAGTCGACCCCGTCGGAACCTAGTCCGCGGTCTACCTCGGTGTCACGCCAGACCCGGAACCATCGCGCGCGGTAGTCTTCTCGTTTTGCTACGAGCGCAAAGTACTCTGGGACGCTCTTCTCATTGAAGTTGTCCACCAGACCAGCATAGATCGGGTCTCGGCGGATGTATCGCAAATACCACGCGTAGATCTTCATGATGAAACGGGGTAACCCGAGGGCACGAAACGCCGGTATCATCCCTGCATCATTCGTCTCAAGCGATCGAAGTGGTCTCGCGGCAGCCTTGCCGCCGTCAGCCAGCAATAACTGAGAAGCAATCTGAAGCCCTTCATATGGGTTAGGAGGGTCCCTGCAAGACGCCACGTCAGACACGGTTTATCGAGGGAGGAAATCAGCCTGACAGTGTGACGATTTCGTGACCGTTCTTTTGCAACACATCGGTTACCGTTTTGAGTGCCCTCAGACACGCGGGCGAAGGAGCAACGACGCCTAGACGCTGATTAGCCTTTCCGAGTTTCGGTGAGGAAATAATACACGCCATCGTCCCACAGCACACCCCACCTGAGGGGTCTATCGACAGGCAGCTTCACGTCCCTCCATGGGATGTTGAGAACCTGGTACTTGGTAGGTACATGGTAAGAGAAGGTGGCGACGCAGTGTGCTCACGGAATGGTCATACTCCCAAGGATTCATCTGGAACACCGCACGCCAAAACGTTTCTAGATCTTCGAGCGTTTTCGCCATGGGACTATGCGTTCCCGGTATTCCCTCTTGTCCATACATCGTCGAGGCGCTCCACTTTATGAACCTATGCATGCTCGACTTGATCGCATACGTCCCCGAATAATGTGATGGCACTCGAACGCTGCCAGCCACGTCCGTGCCCACACCGATCCTGGAACCACCTAGAGCGAGAAGTGCGCTCTCGCCTCCCGACGAACCACCCGGACTGTACCCCTTCTTATGGGGGTTCTCTGTCCGGCCAAAGACGTCGTTGGTGGATTCGAACGAGAGCAGGGTCGTCGGTACATTGGTCTTGACGAACGGGATCGCACCGGCACGTCGCAGGAGCCTCACGAGCGCGCCGTCGTGCGCCACTGGCTTGCCCGTCATCGCAGAGTACCCCATACACGAATCGAACCCCTCGACGGCGAGCATGTCCTTGAGGGACACAGGCACGCCGGCGAGCGGGCCGGAGCGGTTAGCATCGCGGGCCCACCCTTCGGCGGGCCCGATCATGACCTCGGTGAGACAGTTGGTCTGGGCGTGTGCTTGCAGTGTACGTTTGGCGTACGCGGCGAGGACGTCGGATGGGTTCAGTGATGCGGTCTGTACGCCGGATACGATGGCGGAGATGGGGCGGGAGAGGATGTCCTTGTCTTGAGCCGTCAGCGGCTGGTGGTACCTCGCTGGAAGAGACGCGATACGCTCTGCGCGCTCGCGTTGCTTGTCGTTGCTGCATGAGAGGGAAGCGGTCGTACTAGGACCCAGGTTGTGATAAAGGGAGTCCTTACCAAGCTCGTCGGTGTGCCAGGTAGGAAAACAACATTTAGTCTAGCGATAAACTGGTAAACTGAGAAGGCAAGCTGGGAAAGAAAGAACCGATAACATGTCCATCTTTTGAGTCGGGTGTGTCGGGTTCCAGGCGCATTTGGGTGGTGGATTCAACACTTGGCACTGCAGTTGTGATATGTAACATGTCTCTGGTAGTATATCGGACAGTACACCCGCCTGTCAAGTGTCAAGCACTTTGATCGCGGGAGAGCGGGGTTCGACTCCCCGCCAGAGAGACAATTTTTGCACCATTTTTGGTCACGTAGCTAACCTACCAACCCACTTGAAATACAGCGACTACTAGTACCCCGCCATGACCACCAGGAA
Organism: Neotropicomus parvogracilis; assembly: GCA_038088955.1. NCBI lineage: Eukaryota > Fungi > Basidiomycota > Agaricomycetes > Boletales > Boletaceae > Neotropicomus > Neotropicomus parvogracilis. Next base: position 4,212 of record JBBPJX010000856.1, on the reverse strand, counting down.
AATGTTTCCTAGAGCGTCGTCTCACGACTCGCTTCGTACGAACGCTTGTACATCCTCAAATGCTACCACTCGCTCTCACCGGTCTATCCTCCAACGCATTCCGTATCCCGGTCGTCCACACCCCAAGCTCCTTCTCCAACGCCACAAGGCTCTCCCTCACCTCCCGTCCCACCTCACCGCCCTCATTCTCCCGACCAAACCCGACCAGCAGCTCGTTCCTCGCCTTCAACAACGTCTCATAGGCGAGTCTGAGCCTCGCCGGACCACTGGGTGGAAAGGACGTCGTCTGAGGTGGCGACGATGGCGACGGCTCGTCGACGGCGAGCAATTTACCCAGCTCGGCGAGCGCAATGCCGCGCACGGGGTGTCCTTGATCGAGTACGGCAGATAACCCTGCAACGTGCTTGGCAGCCGTATGTATACTCTCATCCAAGAGGCCTTGCGAGATCCGGTCTGGGAACGAGGCGAGTAATAACGACTGATGGAGCTTGAGAAGCGCGAGAAGAGGGTGGGACGACGGTGGTAGGCCTGCTGAGACCAGGATAGGGATAATTTTCGTGGTTATTTTCTTGGCGTGGTCGGCATCTACGACATGAGTGGCATGAATGATGGGAACGTCCGAATGAAGGATCATACCGCTCGATTGGAGATGCGTTGCTTTTTCCAGTGCTTCTTGACCGATGCGAACTGCGTCGATGACAGCATCAGCATCGTTAACTACAACTTTACACGCCGAACACCGAGAAACAGGATTGTCTATTGTTCTGGGTCAAAGGATGTGTGCAAGTCGTTTATAATATTCACATACCCTCGGTTGGGAGAGGACACGTGCCGCCACAGGACTTGGGACATGAGACTGTTGCCCGTGGGTCTATGACGGTGGTTGTTTGTTTGCAAAGCGGACACTGGCAAGTGAAATTATAGGTTTCGGTAAGCACTTTTTGTCGTTGCACTTTCGGGACGGTCGTATCGACGTAGGACATCAGTACCTTGGAAATTGAGCACCTGTCGAAAGTCAGGAAGACGGTACATACCTCCTCTCCAGCTTCAATATCGCGCAGAGCTATGATATTCATGACTGGTTCTTTCGATTTTAATTTACCACTATGGGGGGACACAACGGCTACATTCGGAAGGCACGAATGATTCGTAAGTGCGATGACCGGTGACAGAGTGGCGCCAATTGGTGTGAGTGAGGGCGTGGTCAAGGCAAAGGTATTCGTGATGAACTGGACGTAGACCGAATGAGCAAGGAAAGACCGGCAGACTTGTTCGATCCCCACCTTCGAAATCAAGTTGACGAGGTCACCCGCAGACATGATGCCATATTCTTCGAGGTCGGACGGCGCTTTTAGACCGAGGTATCTGACAACTGAATGTGCCAGGTGGGTGTGAGCCTCAACTGAGGCAGAATGCTGCAATGCGACCTTGTCTAGCGTATAACCCCTGTCAACAAAGGGAGTAAAAGCGCTGATAGCATAGGATACCCACGCGATTGCATTGACTGTATTTCTTTCGACTGTAGATGCACGTCAATGACCGGACATACAAAGATTGTAGACGCGAAGTGACTAACCCATTCACTGTCCAGACCCTTTGATCTCATCTGCCATAAGATGCGACCCAAACATCGGACTGCGTCACTGGGAACACCCAGCGTAGCGGACGGAGCCGCCTCGGCCCATCTCTGAAGTGCACTACATTCGAGTTTGTGCGAGGCCCAATCGGCTTTTTGACAGCTCTGTTGAGGGTGAATGAGCGTACTGACATGAGTGATAGTGGACTCACGCTGTTACAGTACCTTAGCGTACCACAACCCGAACATCGCATGAAAGGAGATGTAGAAGCACCCTTTGTGCATGAAGAACAATGGGAGTCGAGGTATTGATTGGAGAGGGCGAATACATTCGGTGTCAGAGACAAGACGATCGACCCTTTCAGGAGACACAGCTCATCAACAAATTCCCCATAGAAAGCTCTCGAAATCATCGCACCAGATTTTACAGGTCGTTGTGTCCACAAGCCCCTCCCAGAACGATCCGTTCTCCTGATTTCGAGCAATGGCGGGAGCTGTGGGTAGAGACCGTCTGTTTCCACCACTACGTCATTTCCAACGGTAAAAGTTGAATCTTGGGGTGAAGACTGTGTGGGCGATGGTGTTACAGGACCACTCAACGCAGACACATACGATTTTGAGCCCTTTGACTGTCTTTTGGACCTTAGGTCGGCGAAGGACATGTAGGCGTTGTTTGCCTCTATTTACACTGGGGTGTCTATCAGTCCAAGTTTGTTACTTTGTTCTTACCACCATCACTTCCGCATATCATGACACGTAAGTAAAGTCCGTGCCATAGACAACTTCTCTACTCTGGGAAAATCAGCCCATGACAGTTTCGTGATATCCCGTGAGTGTCTGAGCTAGAAGCTTTAATTAATGATGTGGCATTTCGAGTCCCGCCATCGAGAAGCAGCTTGCAAAAGGATTAGTCTTGTTTGCGGAGACAAGGGGAACTTGTGATTTCCTATCGCAGTACCAAGTCTATTTAAGAATAATTTGATCTGAAAGGTACGTCTGTACAGCAGCGCGTCAGGTGAGTGTTCCTGCATACATAATTGTTCCAAGCTCTTTCCACCCCACAAGAGCAGGCCTTGACCCGTCGAGCCATCAGATGACACGATCTGCTGAACACTGTCGCTTCTAGAACCCGAGCAGATTCTGCCGAGTACGTTTGATAACCGCTATATCTAACGACATTCCAGAAAACGCCAAATTTCGAGAAAACCGTTCTTCTTTCACCTCGGCGCAAGGCTGCCTTACACGACGATCGAGATGGAGTTGAAAAGATTAGGACGAGACATCCAAGATCGGATCCGAGGCGAATGAGGTTGCCGGACGTAACTAAGCCCACGGGTTTCCTAAAGATGTCGAGACGTATGGCTTATCTTTACGAGGCAAGACGTCAGCGGCCTCGTTGGCGCTGATCGCAGGTGGCATGTGACTGATGTCGTGCTCTTTCGAGCTCGTCAGCTGACACCTATAGATATGATTAAGGCGTTGTACCGCCATTGCTGATGGCTGCATTTCGCTGGCCCAAGTCGTCGGTATCTCTCAATGGACGAGTGGCGCAAAGGTGTACCCAGCTGATACCAACGAGTCTTGAAGCAGGGCCGCAAGGCTATTATTGTCTCAATATTGGACGGATTTTAAAGGGCACAAATCGTACCATCTGCGAGGTCTCCCCGCCCGCCGCTCAGGATCCCAGCAGGGCTTCTCTCGCTGTCATTGACAATGTTTCCAGCGAATTGTGGGCATCAACATAGTGTGCCTGAAGTACCTCTACTTCTCCTTCCGTGGCACATCTAACTGTTGTCCGTTGCGCTGTCCGTCTGTTATCTGGTCGGTTAGAACCTGCTGATTGGCTATGGTTCTCCGCCAGGCATCACTCTTCTAACGTGTCAGCCTTCTGATGTGACGTCCCGCATCGTCGCTGCTGCAAACGACGCCTTCTTCCTGGTTGATCGCGTCGGTCGACAAAAAGTCGCGCTCCTCAGTATGATAAGATAGTTTAAGACAATTTACTCCACCAACATGCGTAAGGCACACGGTAATCTGCAGGGCGGTCCCGTTGTAGCTTAGCCTGTGCGCTTAGCATCCGGCCAGATCTTCAATTACATTTTAGTGATTATCAGGGGACCTTCTTCCAAAATATTTTGTGGGAAGCATATATCAGTGCGCTTTCCGTCCAAGCCTCATGTCTTAAGATTCAAATTTCACCGCCATGAGTGCATTCATTGTACCTGTTGTGTACCTGGTTCCCTACACGCCCCGTCTACGGTCCATCTTCATGTTTGCCCCAAACAAGGGTGTCTCGCCGGTCGCCGTCAGAAAGTACTTGATATCCAAAGAACCGCTGGATATTAAAGGGCAGAGGCAATGCTAGGTGATAAATCCAAGGTGACGCACGTATCCAGCCTAGACACACGAATAGATAGTCAAGCTTCAACGAGCAGCAGCCTCGCCGCCCCTGGCAGCCATTGCTGTGACGCGAGCTTGCCTTTTTCGTTCTCGTTCAAACGTTGCCATCGCATCACGCCATTGAAAATCGCGCGGTACACCCGTTTTCGAGGCCGGCCGTTCTGGAGGCCTTAGCAGACCGACCCGGTGCAGCGGCCAAACGATGTAGCTCAGCTTCGCGTCCACCAAGCCCAAGG
>JBBPJX010000855.1:0-10597 GCA_038088955.1 Neotropicomus parvogracilis | reverse complement strand
TCCCCCCAAAGTCAATGACGTCTACTCCAGAACCATGTGAACCGCCATGGACCCACTACCAGCCTGCATCCTCGACCTCATCATCCTCACAGGTTTTGGCAACTACCTCAGCGCCATCAGAGACCCGGAGATGTTCCGTTACACACGAACAGTCCTTGCATCCCTCTCACGCGATGAACACGACCATTACTATGAGCTTGCACTTCGACTTGCCCCAGCACCAGTCCTCATCTCTCCCACACCTGTGCCACTTGCCCTCAGACTCTCCAATTCCTCGTCCTCCCGCTCCGAGTCTATCACGTCATCCCCTCTCGTTGAAGAAGCCCCTGTCCAGGTCACTGAACAACCGCTCCAATTTCGATCATCGGACGGACTTAGAGTCGTCCTCTCCTCTCCCACTTGCGTCCTCCCCCATGCTCCTATCCAGGCTTCAGACACCTTCCTTGCCGCCCACACGTGCTATCAGTGTCAGTGTATGGGTCACCTACGAATTAACTGCAATGAGTACCACTGCCCCATATGCCACAAGGCGGCGCCAGGACACCCTCAGTGTTATGATTTGACTATTCTTTTCTTTTCTTTCCCTGTCACTGACAATTCCCTGTTGCATACCTTGGTGTCCCCTCGTCACTCAATGCCTCTCGCTCCTTGCATCCCTACCAAGCTATGCCCTAATCCTTTCTCTTATCCTTTAACTTGTCTCTCATCGCTTACCCTTGCCTTTGCCCCTTCCGATGAAGACTTCTTCTCACAGGACCCTCTCATCCTCGTCACCCTCGGATGTTCGGTCCTCTTATCCCTGATGGATATGTTTCTGTTCTCCTTCAGACTTCTCTTCCACCTGGAACGTCCACGTAAGCCTTATGATTACATGCTGACCCTTTCCTATTCCCATCCTGGCAGTACATTCCATCACTTGATTGGATCAGCGTTTCTCTTCATCATTTGCTATGCTTAGTTACCATCTCTCACTGTGTGCCCCACCTCTTGGTCTGTGTGCCTCTCGATACAGTACTTAAGTCGCCTGTATTCCTTACTCAAGCCTTAAGCTTGATCTTGAAATCTATCTTGGATCTTGACCAAGGCTTCACCCCTTCGTCCCTCGTCCCCTCGCTCCTCAAAGGTTCCACCTTAGTTGACCCCCTGGTCCTCCATCCAGGACTTGCCCCCTCGACTCTACCCTCCAGGGAACAAAGTAGGCGCCTCCTCATGAGTGCCCCCCCTGGACTGCCCTCACTTGTCTGCCTCACCAAGACCGAGCATAACACTCAGTATCTGTGCCTTCGCACCCACTGTCCTGTTTGCAACCACTACGGACATGGAGCTCGCTATTGCCCCACCACTCATTGTATGTATTCACTGCGATGTCAACACCCACTCCATGTTCGACTGTCCACATCACCCTGCTTGACCTGGACGACGAGATAAACCCCTCTGTGATGCTGCTGGACCATATCCTAGAGACTTGGAGAGTCGTTGAGTCAGGGACTCGACTGTACGAAGGGGGTAATTGAAACGGCCAAACTCACCTAAGAGTTGGACGCTATAAGTCTTGTGATTCTGCAAGCTTTGGGAGCTTGAAGGGTGCAAGCAACAAGAGGTTCGAGTGGTTTTATGGAGAGGGGCAGCCTTAGAGGTGAGGATGGGAGAACTCCAGAAGGACAAGAATGGGGAGCCATTCCTGCCAAGCTAGGGGTTTATATACTATCTAGAGTTTGTACATGTTTGGTACTATTTGTGTACAGTGGATCTGCCGATATACTATTGTTTAATATGAGGCAGTGTTTGGAATTCTTACGGAGGAGGTTTACCTGTGTGGCAGCCAATGGCATTTACTCGCTTGTTGGTTCCCATCAACAGCCGATGCTGTGCGTGCTGTGCAATCCTGTGCTTTGGCCTCGTGGATCAGTACCACCTTGCACTGCCCCTGTGACTGGTTATGAGTCATGCTGACTCGAGTTGGTCCAATGGCGTTAGTCGCTCGTGATGTCGTGGACCAATGGCTATAAAAGCTCTTATCTATGGGGTTGTGCATTGCTGCCTTGAGGCGGGGCTGTGTGCCATGCATGATGCATGTGTTGATGGTCTAGGCTCTTGCACTGCCTTGCTTAGTCAGCAAGGGTCTAGGGTTGTGGCCATGCCCATCTGAGGGTCTCTTCTAAGGCTAAGTCCTTCAGGCTTGTGCGAGCATAGCAAGTGTAGCTGTTGTCTAGGATGAGGAAATGCGTGCCCATAAAAGTAATGTTACAATTTTGTCCTTGTCTTGCTCCCTTTTACTCTTACTTTGTTCCTTCAAAGGGGGTATCATCTCGGCCCTCCTTCTCATAGACGTAGATGGGTATGCTCTCGTTCTCCTTCCAACTTCTGACTCCACTGAGAGCACCCCATGAGCTTTACACTCACACGCTGACCCACCCTCCTTCCACTCCGTATCTCATTCCACTTTCTCAGGTCAGCGTTTCTCATCATCATCTTTGCTATGCTAGTTACCATCTTGTTTCCTGTGTCCGCCTATGCCTGGCCTGTGTGCTCCCTAGTATTTAAGTAGTCATGTATCCTTCACTCAAGCTTTAAGCTTGATCTTGAATTCTATCTTGAGTCTTGACGTGGCTTCACCCCTTTGTCCCTCGCCCTCTCGCTCCTCAAGGTTCCGCCCTTGCTGTTCCTCCGGTCCCTAGCCCAGGACCTGTCTCTCTCAACTTCTACCCTCCAGGGATCAAAGTAGGCGCCTCTTAGTGAGTGCCCCCCCTGGATTGCCCTCACTCCATCGGCCGCCTCAAAACCAAACGTAACACCGGTCCTCTTACTCCCTGATAACAGCAAACCATTCTACCTCATGATGGACGCCTCACTCATCACAGTAGGAGCTGTATTAATGCAGACCGACGGAAATAGAGACAAGCACCCATGTGCATACTTTTCGAAAATCCTCTCGGATGCAGAACGGAATTATGACATCTATGACAGAGAACTACTCGCAGTTATCCTAGCCCTCGAAGGATGGAGGCAATACCTCCAAGGAACCACTCACCATGTCACTATCCTCACCGATCACAAGAACCTCACTTACTTCAGACAGCCACAGAAACTATCCAGACAACAAGCATGTTGGAATGAATTCCTACAAGATTTCAATCTCCTCTGGGAATCCCTCCCCAGAACCCAGATGGCCCCAGCAGATGCACTCTCCCAAAAAGACAATGTTGACATTTCTTCTGACAACACCGACATAACCCTCCTTCCAGACCACTTATTCTTCCGTATAATCAACCTCGAAATAACAGAAACCATCAATAACCTCTCCAGGAGAGACCCCCTCGTAATCAATGCCCTCACACACCTACAAGACAATCAATTCCTCTTACCACGCTCCCCACCTTCTGATTGGCACTTCAACGACGGAAAACTTTACTACCAAATTTGCCTCTACGTCCCCGAGCCTGCCAGACATGCGCTTGTCTCCCATCTCCACTCTTCTCCCACCGGCAGACATGGGGGCATATTCCACACCATGGAACTAGTCACCCGAGACTACTGGTGGCCCAGTCTCTCCACCTTCGTCCGCTGATATGTCCTCAGCTGTGCCATCTGCCAAGCCAACAAGGTCAACACCCACCGTACAACACCGCCCCTCATGCCCATCCCATCCTTTGCCACATGGCCCTTCCAACAGATCTCGGTAGACCTCATCACTGGACTCCCCCCATCCCAATCATTTGATGCCATCCCAATCATTTGATGCCATCATGGTTGTGGTTGACCACGGCCTTATGAAGAGGGTAATTTTCTCTCCCTGCCATTCCAATGCCGACTCCACCGACATCGCACAGCTATTCTTCGAAAAAGTATTCACTTGCTACAGACTACATGACACCACTATCTCCGACCGAGGCCCACAGTTTGCCTCTGCCTTCACCAGAGAACTCGCTCACCTCCTTCAGTATGATGTTAAACTCTCCATGGCCTACCATCCCCAAACAGATGGAGAAACGGAAAGGGTAAACCAAGAACTAGAAACCTTCCTCTGAATCTTCTGTGAAGGAAAACCAGAAACATGGGCTCAACATCTCCCGTGGGCAGAGTTCGCACATAACTCTGCCGTACACTCTTCCACCCGACAAACCCCATTCTCACTAATCCTTGGATATGAACCCCACTCCTACCCAGCCATCGGAAAAACCTTCCTTCCAGCCTTGGAGACACGCCTCACTGCCCTTGATGAGGCATGAAAGGAAGCTCTGGCCGCCCATGAAAAAGCACAGCGACTGATGAAGAAACAAGTATGCTCTAAGTTCCACTCCTGGAAAGTGGGAGAAAAAGTCTGGCTTGAAGGGAAGAATCTATGACTCCCCTACCCCTCTCGGAAGCTTGCCCCCAAACATGAGGGTCCCTTTGAGATCACCGAAGTGTTAGGAACAGCCTACCAGCTTAAACTCCCTGCATCATGGAAAGTCCACCCAGTATTCCACACATCCCTCCTATCTCCATACCAAGAAACAATAGAGCATGGCCCCAACTATCCCTGACCACCACCAGAGGAAATAGACGGCAAGGAAGAATACAAAATTGACGGCATCCTTGCCCACTGTGGAAGTAAGGGACGAAGGCAGTACCTAGTCTCATGGCGAGGCTACTCTGCTGTGGAAAATACATGGGAACCTGAATCAAACTTTGAAAATGCCACTGATCTCCTCACTGCCTATAAGGCCGCCCATCGGTGACCTAACATAGCCATGCACTCCGCAGCACTCACAACTATCACAGTCATCTTTGGCCTCCTTATCATCGCCCAACTTCTTGCCTACATATATATTTGACTCCTCATTCTCGCCCCCCCATCGCACCTTGTCACCATATGATCAACTGCCTCTTCCCCTTCTTCCACTCACAAGGATTCCGCTACTACAAGTTCATTCCTGGAGCCAAAGGACACCACACCTGGATCTCCGAACACACTGCCCAACATGCCTGCTTCTGCAAGATTCCCTACTGTGTGTATCACCACCAATACTGACATGTCCATCTCACCCACTCCCTCCATGAATTCATCTGACTCTAGTTCTCCCACTGTCCTTGTCCATGTAAGACCCCATCTCCTCCCAGTCCTCTGATGTTGTGCTCTCTACACTACCATCCTACAGTCCCCCTCTGACCTCCTCCATCTCGAACAAACAATCCTCTTCACCGCTCCACACTCCCTCATAAATCTCATCCCCCTCTATCATCGACTCATCTCCATCTGTACCCTCCATGTCTTCCTCTCCCCCCGAGTCTCCCCTGCCACCTACCCCTCCGCCATTGTACAGTCCATCCAGGAGGTCATCACCTGTGTCATCAATCTCCTTGATGAACAGGGACTTGGTATGTTCATCCATGCCCTCCCAGCAGGGAGCCTGGACCACGTTATATGCCCTATTTTCTCCACCCTCACTGCCGAGCAGCGCCACACCTATCTTGAGGAGAACCCCCTCCCCGTTCCACCCCCTTGATGAGATACCACCTCTTCTGCTTCCTCCACCACTGTTGACTCTATCGCCCAATCCTTTTGGAACCCCCGAACTAGAACAATGGCCTTATCCACCGCCACTAATCTCCTTCCTCAATTCCCACCACGTCCAGCTACCCTCCAACCCCCCTCATGCCTACATTGTGGAGATCCTGGGCACACTAGAGTGGATTGCCTGGACTACTGCTGTCCATGCTGCCATATCCACACTCCTGGGCATCCCCAGTACTGATGTCAATCCTTCTACTGTGAGGACTGTGACAGCCCAGGGCATGCGGCGCGAACTTGTCCTCAACAGCGCTATGAGAACTGCAATGAGTTTGGACACTTCATTGGAGACTGTCCTCATACAAGCAGTGATGATAATGACATTCTCATCAACGATGGAGATCCTGATGGGCCTGATTGCGACTGAAGGAACGAATTTTGAGCTGGTGCCTCAAATCTACGAAGGGGGTAATGTTACGGTTATGCGACTCTATCTGTTTGTACTCATTTTCTCTTTCTTCTCTCCCACTTCCCTTTCGATCCCAAGACGGATCCTCTCCAAATTCACACTCGTCTTCTATATTGATGATGTGCTCATCTATTCTTGACTTCTCTTTCTCTTGGACTGCTTCTCCTACAGTCGGCTCTCTTATGCCGCCTGTGTGTCCCATCATCATAGCCTTTCACAGCCTCTATTGTTCTCCTCTTTTAGTTCTCCATTGTCCTTCCAATCCGGTCCCTATTGTCCTCTTCCATACTTAAACATAGGAAGGCCCCTCATGTACCTTAAGCTAGTTCTACGCCTCCGCTTGGGTCTAGCAATCCCAAGCGTTCTAGCCTCACTTCGTCCCTCACTGGATGATAGCCCCAGGAGCCCTCTATCAGCACTTCTCTCGTAACTCTCGTGATGGTAGCCCATGGAGTCCCTTCACTCAGGTGCTTGCTAGCATAACAGCCTTAGGGCTCGACATGGACTACAAGATTGAACAACTACTTGAACTACAACAATCTTGGCTCAACGGCAAAGACATTTCCAAGACCATCATCTCCACTCACCTCACTCAGGAAGCTGAGAAGGGCGAGGTGACAATTCCTGACTGATGTGCAGATTTCACAGATGTCTTCTCTGAAGCCCTACACAACAAGCTTCCACCACATTGACCCTTCGACCATACAATTGAACTTAAAGACTCCTTCGTCCCGAAAATTGCGAAAATATACCCCCTCAACCCAGTCAAACACAAAGCCTGCAAGGCTTTCATTGACGAACATCTGAAAACGGGACACATTGTACCCTCAAAATCTCCCCAAGCAGCCCCATTCTTCTTCGTTCCCAAGAAGGATGGAGGACTCCACCCCTGTCAAGACTACTGGTATTTTAACTCTCACATGATTCACAATGCCTATCCCCTGCCCCTCATAGAAGACCTCATGAACAATATGAAAAACTCAAAATATTTCATGAAATTTGATGTATGATGGGGATACAACAACATATGCATACATATGAGAAGAGGACCAATGAAAAGGAGCATTCATCACCCCCTTTGGACTCTACGAACCCACAGTCATGTTTTTTGGCTTCTGCAACAGACCTGTCACTTTCCAAGCCTTCATGAACCACTCATTCCAAGATATGTTGACTAAACAATGGCTTAAAATATACATGGACAACTTAGGCATATGTACACTCAGACAACTTAGACCTTCATCACTCTCACACCCGATGTGTTCTTATCCGATTCCGAGAACTAGGACTCTCGCTCAAGCTCTCCAAAAGTCTCTTTGACATCACCAAGATGGGCTTCCTCGGAATTATTGTTGGAGAAGGACGATTGGAAATGGACCTGACAAAGCTCACCTCTATCCATGACTGGAAACCCCCAACATCTCTCAAGGGGGTACAATCCTTCCTTGGATTCTGTAATTTTTACAGAAAATTCATCACCAACTACTCTGACCTCACTGCTCCTTTGGTCACTCTCACACACAAGGAAACTCCCTGGTCTTGGGGGGAACCACAACAGAGGGCATTCCAGCAACTCAAGGCACGTTTCACCTCTGCCCCCATCCTCACCATTCCCAATACCACACAACCTTTCACTCTCATGATGGATGCTTCCCTCATTGCTATCAGAGCAGTCCTCATGCAGCCTGATACAAATGGTGACCTCCACCCTTGCGTGTACCTATCACAGACCCTATCCTCCGCTGAAAGGAACTATGATATCTATGATCACGAACTACTAGCAGTTATATTTGCCCTAGAAGAATGGAGACACTTGCTCCAGGGCATCCAGCACCCTGTCTCCATCATCACAGACCACTGAAATCTCTTTTACATTCGTAACCCTTGAGACCTATCTCACCAACAGGCTAGATGGAGTATGTTCTTGCAGGACTATGATATCATGTGGTGTGTCACTCCAGGAACGGTGATGGGACCGGCAGATGCCCTCTCCTGCAAAGACCATGTTGATACCACCGACGACAACCTTGCCATGTCTATTCTCCCTGACCACCATGTCATCTGCGCCCTAGACCCCACCCTCCAGTCCAAAATCACTCAGTCTTTGACCAATGACCCCCTAGTCCTCACTGCCCTCAAAGCACTGGACACTGAGTCCTCCCCATTCTCTCAATCCATGTTCTCTGACTGGTGCTACTCGGACAATCAGCTGTACTTTAAGGACAGACTCTACATCCCCCCTGATGCTTGGAAAGAGCTAGTAGCTGCCATCCACAACTCACCACATGGTGGCCATGATGGAATTACACATACTCAGACCACCCTCACCAGGGACTACTGGTGGCTGGGCATGAATAATTTCATTCACAGATTTGTCCTCAGCTGTGCCATCTGCCAATAAAACAAGGTCAACACACACCTAATTGTTTCTCCATTACAACCCATCCTGTCCACAGCCACCTGCCCATTCCAACACATCTCCGTTGATCTTATCACTTTCTTTCCTTTGTCCACTGACTTCTCTGCCATCATGGTCGTGGTAGACCATGGGCTTACTAAGGGGATAATTCTCTGCCCTTGTACCTTGGACATCACTGCCGAAGGAGTGGCCCAACTCTTTTTTACCCATATTTTCCCTTGCCTAGGTCTGCATGACTCGGTTATCTCAGACAGAGGACCACAATTCGCCTCCACCTTCACTAGAGAACTCACCAGACTCCTTCACTATGACGTAAAACTATCCTCTGCATATCACCCACAAACCAACGGACAAACTGAATAACTAAATCAGGAAATAGAAACCTTTATCTGCAGTTTCTGTGATGGAAAACCTGAAACTTGGGCACAACTGATCCCCCTCACTGAGTTCCATCACAACAGTGCCCCCCACTCTGTCACCCATCAATCACCATTCTACCTCATGATGGGATATGAACCCCACTCCTACCCACCAATTGGAAAAATGTTCCTTCCATCTCTTGACAACTGCCTGTCCACCCTTGATCTCGCACAAAAGGAAGTCTCCATCACACACACAAAAGCAGCATTAGCCATGAAACAATGCCTCACTTCCAGATTCACACCATGAAAGGTCGGAGACAAGGTATGGCTGGACAACAAAAACCTCCATCTTCGTTACCCAAGCCGAAAGTTCGCCCCCAAACAAGAAGGACCCTTCGAGATTACCAAGGTCCTATCTCCAGTTAGCTATTAACTCTGCCTACCACCTACTTGGAAAATCCATGACACCTTCCATGCTGCCCTTTTGTCCCCTTATTGAGAAACACAGGAACACAGCCCTAACTACCATCAACCACCACCAGACCTAATCAGATCAGAGGAAGAATATGAAGTAGAGGCTATACTTGTTACGGGCACAACCGGCTCGCACCTGTACAGGTAGCTGAAGCTACACAAGGACTAGGATCATGCTCAGACAGCGGGCGAACGATCACACAACCAAGGCTACAGCAAAGCCTTAGGACGAAGGGCACAGGCCATAGGACGAACCCTAAACCCTTGCTGACTAAGCAGGGCAGTGCAAGGTCTAGACCATCAACACGCGCATCACACAAGGCCAGAAGGCTATGCGCACAGCCTAACAGCAGGCTAACATGATGCAGCCACACGAGGCACCAGAAGCCATGGATCATAGCCACACAGATAGGAGGGCTTAATGCCATTGGACCACGACATCATGAGGGGCTTACACCATTGGTCCAACCTGAGTCACCATGACTCACGAACAATCATCAAGGCTATACGAGGCAGTACTTGATTGTACCAGCCACACCTGATCCATGAAGCATCACCACAGCAACCACACAGCATCGGTAGATGATGGGAACCGACGAGCACTAAACGCCATTGGCTAGAACACAGCCATGCGCAGCATCAGGGCTATACAGGAAGCATCAGCCATTGATGCCATCCGACGAGGAGTTATAGCCATTGGCCAGGAAAGCCATGGAACCCCATAGAACATCAAAGAACCTGCACAAGGCTGTACCACACAGGAAGGCACAGCATCATAGAAGCACAGGCATAGCCTCGCACAGCATCAGCTATTGATGGGACCTGTAAGTAACTATTGCTATTGGACGATAAGGATATTGGGCACAGCCCTTGTATTATTATATAGTATATTGTCAGATTGGGTGTACACAAATAGTACCAAACATGTACAAACCCTAGATAGTATATAAACCCCCAAGATGCAGGACTGCACCCCAGTCTTGTTCTTCTCAAGTTACTCCCAAGCTCTTACAAGAGGGATTCCCTCCAAGGTCCCTAATTGTTCACTCAACTCCCGACGGCTAGCTCGGATACGCTAGACCACAACACTGCGCCGGATGGGTTAGGCCCACAGGGCTTGGCCGTGTTACGTTACGACGTGGGAATGAGGAGTGACGATCAAGAGTTTCGTCAAGACTCAGTCAAGGGAGAGCTCGTGAGATAGAGCACAGCAGAGGTAAGAGCAAGAGCAAGCGTCCCTTGAAACAGTGGGACAAGACTGCGGAGGACAAGGACAAGAACAAGGGCTAGGACAGAGAGAACAACGAGGGCTAGTACGAGGACGAGGACGAGAACAATGATTACGACACCTAGGTCGACAAGGACTTCCACTACAACAG
>JBBPJX010000854.1:0-10603 GCA_038088955.1 Neotropicomus parvogracilis | reverse complement strand
TGTGGGAATGTTTTTAAACTCAGACATACTATTTAGATGTATGTCATTGTTTGTAGCACCAAAAAATACCAAATATAGCATGATTTGAATAAGTTCTTAGTGTTCAAATCAAAAGTACAAAAAGTGGACCAATGAGGTCCTTATTTTGAAATGGACATATCTCCACTGTTTGTGGGCCATATCACGTGACCCAAGGGTTGATTTGTAGCCAAGGGTCACTACTATATTATGTCTCAACAAAGCTAAGCAAATTTCCACATGTGCCTACAGGGTGCAAAGTGCACTGCATAACAGTCAAACATTGGGCCAGTTTTTGGAGTCACTGTATGTTTGGGATCATTATCTTGTTGGAAAATGATATCTGCTTCTGGAATTCCAGATTGTGCCATGCTTTCCAATAGCCTTCTTCCAAAATTGCCACATATTGATTGACATCCATTCTTCCCTCCACTTCACTCAAAACTCCCACTCCATTCCATCCTATACAGCCCCAAACCATCAGTGAACCTCCTCCAAATTTCACTGTACCTTTGACCTCTCTAGAAATTAATCCCTCTCCTTGCCTTTTCCACACATACATACTCCTGTCCATTTGATCCAATTCTATTGATTTTGGTCTCATCTGATCATATGACTCTCTTCCAATCCTTCACAGTCCAATGTTGGTACTTGTAGGCAAAGGCTAGTCTTCTCTTCCTATGGCTTTGAGAAAGTAGTGGTTTTTTCTTCTTCACCACAGCCTTTAATGAGGCCTTTTTGAGAGTATTTCTCACTGTTTGGGAGCAAACAGGAGCATCAATAATGGTATTGATATTCTGAGTAGCCTGGACTGCATTCTTGGCCTTTCCAGTAATGATTTGTTGAACAATAGCTCTCTTATTGATGGAGGTGAGTTTGGAAGGACGACCACCTTGAAGCCTAGTCTTCTCTGGCTGGAGTTCCTGAATGACTTGACATACTGTAGACTTTCCTAGACCAGTTTGGGAAGCAATCTTCCTAGAAGAAAGACCCATAGAGGAGAGAGAGATGATATTATTTCTTTGTGAGGAGGAAATGGATTTCATGGTAAGAATGGAAAAAAGAATATGGAATGGTGGTCCTTATATATGTGGTCAGACCCTTAATTACATAAAGGTAACATAATAAGACCATTATCTAAGGTTTGTAATCACATTACAGCATGCTAGGGTCCAAAATATGTAATTGAAACATAAAGTCAAAAAACTGTCTGAATGAGATGTCATTTTGAAATGGCTGCCATTCCATCAAATCTTAACCAAATGTTATATATCTTGGACCGATAGAAAGCCAAGAATATGTACTTCATTTCATACACTTACTGATTAGGGCTTAGATTATGTGATGTGATGTAGTATCCCTGTTAGTAGAAAACATGCAAACATGTGGACAGTTTTTTGAGCCACTGTATCTAGGCTATGCATGCAGCTTCTGCAGCTTCTATGTCTCGTGTTGGTGTTCTAGATGTTTCTAGACTGCATAGCCTTGCTTAGTCAGCAATAGTCTAGACTTGTGGCTGTGCTAGTCCTTCCTTGTGAAGCTATTGCTTCCGGTAGTCAAGTGTAGTGCTGTTTTGACACGCAATTGCTAGTGTTTCGGCTTTAGCCTTTTGTCTAGGCTTTCTGTAGGACTGGTGCGAGAACTGTCCATAACAATATCAGAGCACAGTCAAAAGGAAACGATCACCATCAAGAACAGGGAAAGCGATGGTGATGAAACAAATGATGTACCAGCCCATCAGGTATCACAGGTACACAGTGACTGGGCTTTGGAAGGCGATGCTGAAGCGATGAGGAAGAAAGGAGGAAAGAGAAAGGATCATACGATGTGTTGATAAGAGACACCATCTATCAGTAGGAAGAGTAACGAGTACTCATAGTCTATGCGGAATATGGGTAAGTGGGCAATGGCCCACGTGACTAGAAGAAGTTAAGAAGAAAGAGAAAATATTGTAACAGTATGCATATGTCGTCCATGTAGATGATTAGCCATCCTTCAGCTATGTAATTGTTACAATCGGTATGAACGCCATCACCACAAGGACCCACGAAAGCTACACTCACTACGAAACACGAGTGTAAGGACTTAGCCTCGAACCAAGGACACAAGCACAGCCACAAGGACACGAATCTAGACCCTTGCTGACTAAGCAAGGCAGTGCAAGGTCTAGACCTCGGGCACACACACAGCGCATGACCGAATAGAAGGCACAGCCAAGATAAGAGTACAATACGCCATTGGCTGCCATACGAGGCTATGCTTATCAGAAGCTGCAGCAAGGCGATGCTGATACACGAGGCAGGGCACAGGAATAGCACAGCCCGCACAGCATCGGTCAATGATAACAACCGACGAGCGGTTAATGCTACTGGATGACACTCCACGAGGGAGTTACGCCATTGGCTACAACGCCTCGGACACCAAGGACAAGAAGCATACATAGGTATGCACAGCATCACAAGGGCTGTACCACAGCCATACGAAGATCCGAAGAAGCACGGAGTATAGGAAACCCCGTGAGTGACTAACACCATTGGACGATAAGGATATTAGGGCACAGCCCAAGGATATTATATAGTATATCGGACAGATCCTCTACAAATAGAAGTACACACTTGTAGAGTATATAAAGGAGGCCAGAATGAGGGACGACCTCATTCTGATTCCCTCGATCGCTCCCCACTACAAAAGCCTTCCATAATCATGATCCCTTGTCTATGACCAATAGACATTGTAATAAGGACCCTTCCTCCACAACCAAGCAAACCCTTGCTCGACGCCCGAGTCCAAGGAGAACGACGTAGTGGGCCGTTTCAGTAATCATGGAAGATGTCGTTCATGAAGTGCTGGAAGGTGGCTGGGGAGTTACAGAGTCCAAAGAACATGACAGTGGGTTTGAAGAGGCCTAGTGAAGTGATGAAGGCAGCTTTCCATCAGTCTTTGGGTAGAATCTGGATGTTATTGTACCCCCACCATATGTTGAACTTGGTGAAGATGGTGGAATTTTTTAGTTTGTCAATGAGGTCTGAGATGAGGGGAAGTGGATAAGTGTTTTTGACCATGTGTGAGTTGATGTACCAGTAGTCTTGGCATGGGTGGAGCCCCCCATCCTTCTTTCTGACAAAAAAGAAGGGGGTGGCATGTGGAGATTTTGACGGGATGATTCTGCCAGTTTGTAAGTGTTCTTCAATGAATTCTTTGCAGGCTGCCGCTTCTTTTGGATTGAGGGGGTAAACCTTCCCTCATTGTGGGATGAATGATTCTTTGAGTTCGATGGTGTGGTCGTAGGGGTGTGCTGGGGGTAGTAAATCATGGGTTCGTTCTTTGAAGACTTCTGAGAACTCTTTATATTCCGGAGGTAGGGTCACTTCTTTCTTTATGTCCTGTTGAGCAATGTCTGTAGATACCATGGTTTTCCTGATATATGTCCCCTTATTGATGTCCTCTCGCTTCTTGGCCCATTTCTGGATCTGTAGGTCAGGGTCTAATGTGATGGCGAAGGTGTCATATGTGGGTTCTAGTGGTTCAGGGGTGGTGGGAAGAGCGATTTGTTTGGTAGGCCAGTCAATGACAGGGTTATTGTCTTGTAACCAAGGCATCCCTAGGATGACATCGTCTTTTCTGCACCTAAGTACCATGAAGGTGCGATCTTCCAGAGTTCCATTATGGCATACATTGAGTGTGGTTTGATATACGATGGTTCCTCCTTTGTTCATGCTTCCATCTGTGTTGATGGCCCTGATGGGTTTTTTCATTACTTCTAGGGGAAATTTGTTTCTTCAGGTGAAGGTTTCGTCGATGAAGTCCCCAGTGGCTCCTGAGTCAATCAGGGTGTTTGCATCAGTGGTTTGCACTCCATTTCCAGCCAGTAGAGAGATGGGAATTCGTATGGCATTCTCAGATGGTCTAGATATTTTTACAGAGGCTAGGTGTTTCAAGGGTAAAGACGCTGCAGCTTTCCCTTGCTTTAAAAATCCTCCAGGAGGTTCTTTTCCTGCAGCTTTTCCTCAGCATCCTTTGATTCTTTTCCTACGGCTTTTCCTCAGCATCCTTTGGTTCTTCAAAACAAGTCTTGAGTACCTGTAAAACTGCATCCTGGGAGATGTTCTCCATTCCTAACTTGTGGATATACAGTGGGTCAAAAAACTGTCCCAATGTTTGCATGTTTTGCACTAATGTCAATGGTGCTCAATAACAACTAACCCTTACCCTACACTATGAGTGTATGAAATAAATTGCTTGCTCTTGGCTTTTTATTGATCCAAGATTCAGGAGATTTGGTTAATATTTGGTGAATCAGCAGCCATTTCAAAATGACAACTCATTGGGACAGTTTTTTGACTTTGTATAAGATATGGTATTTAGTACTTGGTATGTATGACCTCCCTTGTCCTTGATAACTGCTTGGATCCTACTAGGCATGCTTTCTATCCATTTTTGACACTCTTCCACAGAAATCTCCCCCTGCTCTATTCCCAGTCTATTCCACAATTCATGAAATCCTTTAGGGGCTCTTTTATGACCTGAAAGGAGCCTTTTGAGACAATTCCATGTGTGTTCAATTGGATTGAGATCAGGAGACTGTGCAGGTCAATTCAGAAGCTTGATATCTTGCTTTTCAAACCAAGTCCAGCCTCTTCCAGAAGTCATTGTCTTGCTAAAAGATGACATCATCTGCAGGAATTTCAAAATCATTTATGCTTTGCAATATTCCTGGCCACCAAAATGGCCACATACTGTTCTGCATTCATCCTTCCCTCAACCTCACTCAAACCTTCTACACCATTCCATCTAATACAGCCCCATACCATGAGTAATCCACCCCTAAACTTGATTATACTTTTGACCACTCTAGAAGTTAACCTCTCCCCTTTCTTTTTTCATATATATTCTTGTCCATCTGACCCAATCCTATTGACTTTGATTTCATCTGATCAAATAAACCTCTTCTAGTCTTCAAAAGTCCATTGCTGATGCTTGAAAGAAAAGGTCAACCTGAGCAACAAAGAGAAGGTGTTTTTTCATCTTTACCACAGCTTTTAAGGAGTTTTCTTTTAGGGTATTCCTGACTGTTTGTGTGAAAACAAGAGTGCTGATGATGGATTCGATGAAATGAGTGACTTGGACTGCATTGTTGGCCTTTTCAATAAGGATCTGCTAAACAATAGCATGTTTGTTGGTAAAAAAAAGTTTGAAAGAACACTCACCACAATGGTTTTCATTCTCTGGTTGGATTTTATAATTTACTCTAGCTACAGTGGACTCTTCTATACCAGTTTGGAATGTAATTTTCCAGTAGGAGAGGCCAAGAGATAATATTATCCCTTTCAGCAGTAGTGAGATGTTTTATAATGAGAATGAGAGAATTTGTCTATAATGATAGGGTTTATATATGCTTAATGACACAATTGTGTCATGATATAACCATTACATAAGATATGTAATCATGTTACAGCATTCCAGGGTCTGATAGATATAATAAAATTCAAAGTCAAAAAACTGTCCCAATGAGTTGTCATTTTGAAATGGCTGCTGATTCACCAAATATTAACCAAATCTCCTGAATCTTGGATCAATAGAAAGCCAAGAGCAAGCAATTTATTTCATACACTCATAGTGTAGGGTAAGGGTTAGTTGTTATTGAGCACCATTGACATTAGTGCAAAACATGCAAATATTGGGACAGTTTTTTGATCCACTGTATTTGGATAGATCACTTTTGGGTGTGCAAGGAGGTTCCATTGGTGTAGGAAGTACTCCTCTTACATGTTGGGGTCGTGGAGTGTATGCTTGTGGGATTCAAGGGGAGAAGGTTTGTGGGGTGGGATTTCATCCTCTGGGGTGGTTCCTAGTGGAGCACTTGACTTTGTGACAGATGGAGCAGAGGTTCTTCCTCATGTGTTTGGCCCGTTCTATGGGGGAGAGTCTGATGGCGTCAATGTCCATTGTATTTGGGTCTCTGATGGGGGTGCTGTGGTGGATGTTTAGTCCTTGTCCTCTTCTGAGGTCCTGGATCCTTGCTTGCTGTGCATGGAAAACTTGCATCTTTTTAATCCAGTCTTCTACTTTGTCTGGTACCTTTTCCATCATCAGGATGGAGGTGGCAATTTCTGGGTTGACTTCTTTGGCAAATAAGTCAATGAGGGTGGATTCATCCCTGATCTTAGCTTTTCCAACTTTGTTTCAGAAGTTGGTGACGAAGGTCTGGAATCCGTTGCTTACAAACTGCCCTTTCTCTCTCTTGGTGCGTTGTCTGAGGCTAGTGAGGTTCCTGCGAGCTGTGGCTTGTTGGTCAAATGGGTGGAATGTCTTCTGGAACTCATCTACAAGTTTGTCAAATGTCTTTTCTCCTGCAGCTATGGTGGTGTTGTCAATTTTATCATATACCACATCTCTGAGAACTGGGCTCCTTGCCCTTTGTTCATCTTGTTCAAGGTGGTGAGGACCTTGTTGTCATCATTGTATAACATGCTGTTCACTGTAAAGTAGGCTTTCATCGCCTTGATCCATTGGACTGAGTCTTTCAGGTTTCCTATAAAATCTTCAGGCAACCCTGCCCTTAATTCTGCTGCTCTGGTGGACATGACTGGTGGAGGTATGACCAGTGTGGGGGGTGGGGAAGGGGAGGATGGTGGACTGGGGATGTTGAAACGACCAACTCACTTAAGAGGTGGGCGCTGACCTGGTCGTCCTGCAAGTCTTGGGAACTTGAAGGTCGAAGGGGACGAAAAGAGTCTTGCGACTAGTGGATAAGGGCAGCCTCGTAGTGAGGATGGGAATAATCCAAGAGGACAAGAATGGGGAGCCATTCCTGCCCAGCTCGGGGGTTTATATACTATCTAAGGTTTGTACATGTTTGGTGCTATTTGTGTACACAGGATCTGTTCGATATACTATATAATACCCTTTGGCTGTGCCAAGAATTCCGGGGGAACTATTATGCGAATGGTGTCCAATGGCGTAACTCACTCGTTGGTTGGCATCAGTGGCCAATGCTGTGCGTGCTGCATATTCCTGTGTCCTGACTCGTGCGGTGGTATAGCCGTGCTGCGGCTTCTGATAAGCATAGCCTCGTGTGGCAGCCAATAGCATATTGAGCTCTTATCTTGGCTGTGCCTTCTATTCGGCCATGCATGGTGTGCATGTCCATGGTCTGGACTCTGCACTGCCTTGCTTAGTCAGCAAGGGTCTAGGCTCGAGTCTTGTGGCTGTGGTTATGCCGCTGTTCTGGGGCTAAGTCCTTGCGCTTGCACTTCTTAGTGAGTGTAGCCTTCGTATGGGTCTTGGGGAAATACCGCCCATAACACCACCCCCTCCTTATAGTTGGATTCCAGATGACTTTTGTCAAGGTATTTCCAACCGGTTGAATGGTAGCTTGTTGGCGGGGACTTCTGGTATGGCAGGTTCCCATGTAGTCGCAAATAGGGAGGTGAATTCCACAGCCGAGCAGTTAAGCTGTCGCGGGGCTCCAGGAGTGGTTCTGTGGAATTCCTGTACTGCCTCTTTGGCATTGGCCAGATTCTTTTTCGGTTCCCATGTGTGCTCTTCTTCCGGATATCCTTTCCAGTGTGCGCTCTTCTTCCGGATATCCTTTCCAGTGTGTGCTCTTCTTCCGGATATCCTTTCCAGTGTACCAGATATTCCAGGCGTCCCTTTATCATTCGTGAGTCGATGACTTTCTCGACTTCGTATTCTTCTTCCCGATCTTCGGTTACTGTAACCGGGCCTGGTTTGAAGGATGGTTGGTCGGGGAGCTTTTCTTTGTAGGGTTTTACGCGCGAGATGTTTACTACCAGGTGGATCTTCATTGACTTCGGTAGTTTTAGTCGGAGTGCATTATCCCCGATCATCTTCTCTACGGCGTAGGGTCCTATCCATCGTTCCGTTAACTTTCTAGAGGCGCGGGTTAGGCGGAGATTGTCTGTAGACAGCCATACTTTATCTCCGGGCTGATACTGTAGCGCCTCCCTTCGATGTTTGTCCGCTTGGGACTTCATTTTCTCTTGGGCTCGTTCTAGGCTTCGCTTTGTTTGTTCTATCACGAGCTTCATGTGTTTGGCCATGTCTTCGGCCGCAGGTGCTTTTGTAGATGTTTGCTCGAAGCCCATTCTTGGGGAGTACGTGCGGGTTACGTTGAACGGCGATCGTCGCGTCGACGCCTGCTGTTTGGAGTTATAGGAGAATTGGGCTAGCAGGAGCCAGTCTGCCCACTCCTTCTGTTTCTCCGAGGTGAATAGTCGGAGATACTGTTGCAGATCCCTATTCATCCGTTCCGTTTGTCCATCCGTTTGTGGGTGATAGGCCGTGGAGAGTTTCGGTTTTATTCCCAGTCGGTGGCAAAGGTCTTTCATGACCTGTGATGTGAACTGGGGTCCTCTGTCGGATACTATGGACTCCGGCAGGCCATGTTGCTTCCATACGTGGTGTATGTACAGCCTGGCCGTGTCAAGGGCTATACATGTCTTATTGCATGGTATGAATTCGGCTTCTTTCGAGAAGCGATCTACCACCACGAGCACTGCATCGGAATTGTTGGAGGGGGGAAGATCGGTGATGAAGTCGACCAAGATATCTTTCCAGGGTCCCTCGGGGATTTCCAAGGGTTTGAGTAAGCCCGGAGTGGACTGATTCGTTCCCTTGAATCTTGCACATCTCTCGCACCTAGACACGTAGTCCTTTACGTATTCGGTCATGCCACGCCACGTGTAACTTTGGTGTAAGAGTTCTATTGTTTTTTCGGCCCCTGGATGTCCCGCGATTCTGGAGTCATGGTGTTGCTTTAGGAGTTCCATCCGGAGCTTCTGGTCTTCCGGTACTATGATGCGGTTCTTCTCGTCTATTAGGACCGGTCCATGTTTCTTTAGCCAATTCCTTATGGCGTCCGCTTCTACGTCAACATGTATCGTCGTTGCTCGAATTCGTTCTGGAGGGATTACGACAACTCCTTCGTTGTCATGTTCTATTCCTTCCGCATGGTCCGACCTTCAGGACAGTGCATCTGCTTTTCCCATTTGGGCTCCTGCTTTGTGTACCCACTTGTAGTTGAACCGTGATAGGTACTGCGCCCATCGTGCCTGTCTTCGATTGAGGTCCTGCCTTTGCATAAACCATTGGAGGTTGGCGTGGTCGTTCCATATTTCGAATTCCACTTTGGCTCCCTCCAGATAGTGGCGCCACTGTTCTAGACTTCGGATTACGGATAGCATTTCTTTATCCGCAATTGGGTAGTTCCGTTCCACGGGCGCCATGGCATGCAAGGAGTACGCCACCAGATGCCATTTGCCATCTTCGAGAAGTACTGATAGTACTGCTCCCGTGGCGAAGTCCGAGGCGTCCGTTTCTAGGCGGAACTCTCTGTTCGTGTCCGGATAGGCTAGGATCGGGGCAGTTGTGAATGCCTTCTTTAGGCTATCGAAGGCTCGTTGTTGCTCGGGTCCCCAGTTGAACACGACGTCTTTCTTGGTAAGGTCATTAAGCGGTCGTGACTGCTTTGAGAAGTCTTTGATGAAGCATCGGTAGAAGTTGGCTAGCCCGAGGAAGCTTCTAACTTGTTTGACCGTTTTTGGTTCCCTCCATTCCAGGATGGCTTTGACTTTATCGTCATCCATTTTTATTCCTTCAGGGGATACCGTCATTCCCAGGAATTCTACTTCTTTGACGTGGAAGTAGCACTTCTCTGGTTTCACGTAGAGGTCATTTTCCTCCAAGCGGCGGAGAACTTCAAGCACTATCTTGTTATGCTCTTCTCTGTCTTCCGTCTTTGTATAGATCATGAGGTCATCGATGTAGACCACCACGACCCCTTCCATGTCCGCGAAGATTTCGTTCATCATGGTTTGGAACGTTGCGGGGGAATTGCATAGCCCGAAGTACATGACGACGGGTTCGAAAGATCCTCGGTGGCAGACGAACGCGGCTTTCCATTTGTCTCCTTCTTTGATCCGTACGTTATTGTATCCCCACCTGAGATCCATCTTCGTGAAAAGTTTAGCTCCTTTGAGCTTGTCTACCAGCTGTGAGATCAGGGGCAGCGGGTAGTTGTTCTTTATGGTGTGCTGATTGACATATCGGTAGTCTTGCACCATTCGTTTTCGTCCATCCTTTTTTGGTACGAAGAACATGGGTGATGTTTGAGGGGATTTTGACGGCCGAATATACCCTTTAGCCAACTGATCGTCCACGAAGTCCGATACCTCCTTTTGTTCCTCGGGAGATAGGGGAATAAGTCTTCCCTTTTTGGGTTCAAACGTGTCTTGTAGTTCTATGGCGTGATCCCACGGTTTTTGATGGGGCATGCGTTCCGACGCCTTCTTCGAGAACACGTTGATGTATTTGTGGAATTCTTTCGGAACTAGTTCTTCAGCCGTTGGCTTCTTTTCCTCCGTGGCTCGGAGTTCCTCTTCTTCTTCTGGAAGAAGGCCTGGGTACTCTTCATTTTCTTCGTCATCCACCGTTTCAATTTGTGCTTTCCTATCGGTGGATCCGAAGCGTCCCTCTCCTCGTGCTGTTGAGGGCAATTCTGTGGTTTCTTTTATCTTTGGCGTTGCTATCCGTTCCAGGATTAGCTGGGCTATCTTATCGCCAC
>JBBPJX010000853.1:0-10606 GCA_038088955.1 Neotropicomus parvogracilis | reverse complement strand
TGTTTGCTGAGCGCGAAGAGGAGCGCGCCTTCGAGGAGCGCCCGGGTCCATATTACCACCTGCGTGCGATCGCGTGGATGAACTTAGGGACAGCGTTCGGACCTCGGTTTCACGCACTTTGTTGAATACGAGAAAACAAGGAAGGGCGTGTTCTGCGCCGCGTTGTTCGTGTAGCTGCTCGGTGGGGGGTCGGACGTTGGGCGGCGTGGCCCCGTAATTTTGAGCGACCACCCCGACGGTGTGAAGCAACAGTTTTACGATTACCATGGAGGATCGCGGTCACGAAAAAAACATGATGCTGTGCACTCTCCGGAGAAACAGGTTTCAAGACTGTATTACAAAGTTCCTAATGGCCTAAACATGGTGGTGATCAAGAAAGTCAGTACAATGTCAATAAAATAGCGACACAGTCCAGCGAATGGATATTTAACCAGAATTGTTCGACTTGGTCAAGATGAGCTGTAACCCGCCTTCGACATACTCTTTCAACTGCGCCTGCACCTCCGCGATCTTTTCATCCCTGGCATCTAACCCGTAGTCGAACGATGCAAGTTGCAACGAAAACCGTTTGAGCTTGGACGCCGTCTGACACCGCGACACCACCAAACGCGTGATGGCGTCGACGGGGACGGTCGATGCGCATCGCAAGTGGAGCGTCTCGAGCGCAGGACAGACGCGCTCGCCCTCGTCATACGTGAGTGCGGTGAGAAACCCATGGTTAAGCCGAAGAACGCTAGGTAGGAAAGACATCGCCGTCAACCGAGGCATCTTGGCGATGCAAGACAGCACCACTGCGTCTGCAATGTCTAGCCGGCTGAACGATATGCTCTCGAGCGTGTCTGCGCAGCGCTCTAAAAACGGGAGACATTCTGTCTGGCCGGTGTAATTGCCCAGTGCGAGACTGACGTTTTTGATGGCAAAGTGACGAAGCTGGGGCATGCGGAGTGTATCGAAAAAGTATACGAGATACTGCGTTTGAACGTAGACGCTCGACTTGAAGGTGTGGACGCGGGGTAGGGTCACGGGTTCGGTGAGTGCTGGACCAGCGTCATCGATCGGTGCGCCGATGCCGAGGTAGAGTGTGGTCAGATTGGGGCAACGGGCAAGGGTTTGCAGATAGTCGCTATGGACGGGGTTCCAAAAAGGACTTGCATCATACTCGAGGTTCAGATGCTGGAGCTGCGCCCACGGGATCTGGAAATCGCAAAGGTCAACACTACACCACGACAGGCTCAGGCTCTTGAGATTAGGTGCGGAATGCAACACGATTGGGGGTGGATCTTGATTTGTTGGAAGTGGATTGGTGTTTTGCAACTCCAAGTATTCGAGGTATGGTAGGGAGTTGTGAGTGAATGTCAAAAGGGAGCTGAGAGAGCGAGACGGGAAACGCAGGGCGAGTGCTTTCAAGCGGCAGCTGAGAGAAAGAATCTCCTTGTCGAGGTGCATGAGGGTATGCCACGGAATGAAGGATCCCTTAGGGTGATTGAGAAAGAAAGAAAAGGGAAGCGCTTTGGACCGGGAGAGCCACACGTGCATGACTAGGCTCTTGGATCGTACAACTGCCTCCCAGTCACTGCTAGTAGCTGGCAGATCAAGTTGCAACGAGGCCCATAGGCACGGAAGGGAGAAGAGGAGGTACCGCCAGGAGCGGCAGACCTGGCCGAGTAAGAGCGGTGCCGTCCGAGAATCAACCTTCGATATGGGTTGTTCCGCGACACAGTGTTCAAAGATTTTTGCCATGATGTCTGTGGGCATGCGGTGAACGGGAGCCACGAGTGCCCCAGGCTCATGGACGATGCCTTGGACGCGGTCGTGCTGCGGTTCAAGAGGGTGTGCTTGCACACGAGCCCATTCGATCTCCTCGGCACAGGCAACTAATCCGGCCTCGCGCACTTCCAGCAGCTGATGGACACACTGGGTGTCTACCGGAGACGGAACCGAGTTTGTGCGGAACAGCTGCGAGATTGATGGCTAGAAGGGACCGTCAGCGAAGTGAGCTGTGGGCGTAGTGAGACGTACCGGTAAATTTTGGTCCAGTGGATCACAAGACCCGTCAAGAACGCGAACGGGAGTAGCGATAAAGTGCATTTGCGGTGGGGGACCTCAGGGTGCGAGCAGGCGGAGGTAGAAAAAAAATTGGAGGATCCCCCGGCTCACCAATTATTTGAAAAACCTCGCGCTTTCGTGCCGACAGGTGAAACATGACAGACACAGCAATGTTCGAGTATCCGACGTGTCATGGCTCGAGGTGAGTCCGAGTTGAGGCGTGTGCCAATTAGAGTGCCACCGTCCAGAATTGGCGCGGTGGTGCAACACTAGCGCCTTCAAGTAAAAAGTCAACCACACATCGAAACCGTTTCACCACCGTCACCGTCGACGATGCCCAGCCTACCACAGACTCGCCATTTTCTAGCGAGTGTCAGTTTGGTCTTGTTATTTTTCAAGGCTGTTGCAAAATACAGCCAAACAATCACCGCAACGCTTACCAGCCTCATCTGGCCAAGCGCATACGCGTCGCGGTCAGTTCGCCGTCCTGCTCACACATCAGCCCCTCATCACTCACACTCACAGAACTGCATCACCTTTGGACATGCCGCCCCCTATCCCAGACTTTTCTGCGCCACCACCCAAGCTCGTGCTCGACGACTTTATCGCCAAGGCACTCTCATCAACACCTCCGGATCTGCATCCCTTTTTTGAGGCGTTCAAGAGCCTATATTCACGAAAGTAGGACACACACGTTGAACAAGGTGTACAGCACTCATGACGAGCGATAGACTATGGCACCAACTCACGCTCAAGCTCTTCGAATTCTTCGATCACCCCCTGTCGAAGCCATGCCGCGTCGTCGTCTTCCAGCAGTTTGTGAGAGACTTTGAGTCCAAATTGAACCAACAGAAACTCGTGGAGCTAGGGACCCGTGTATCGAAGGAGATTGCGAGTGCGTTCCATTCCAGCTCGTGGTTTCCATCGGAATTCATGTCGCGAAGACCCCCAAGCACAGCTTGGCTTTCTGAGCGCGCTTCTTTCGCGGATCGATGCGGACAAGTCCAAGGAGGCGTACGTGCTATTACTTGCCAACATTGCGCATGCGAAACTGGTATACGGGGATCTGGAAGGGACAAAAAAGGACATGGATACGGCTTGGAAGACACTCGATCAGCTCGAAGGCGTGGACAACGCCGTGAATGCATCGTACTATCGTGTGGCTGCGGACTACTATAAGGTAAAATGAAATGCGAGAACGTTCTGGCGGACTAGGATGCTGACGCAATCGCGATTGCAGGCGAAAGCAGAATATGCGCCGTATTACAAGCATTCGCTGCTGTATCTGGCATGCGTTGATGTTGGAACGGACCTCACGGCAGAAGAACGTTTGCTGCGCGCGCACGACCTGGGCATTTCGGCGTTTCTCGGTGAGAGTATCTACAACTTTGGCGAACTGGTAGGTGTTCGAGGCTATTTGAAAAGGGGGTATTTGTATGGGCGGAGCGTGAGGAGGAGTGATGCTGACGACGTTGGTAGTTGATGCACCCGATCTTGGACGCGCTGGACAACACGCAGCATGATTGGATCAAGAAGCTGCTGTTCACGTTCAACGAAGGGAACATTGGCAAATTCGAAGCGTTGGCACCACTTTTTCCGCAGGAGGTGCGTGTTTGGTGCGGAGAGCCGTAGTGAAGCGGGAGAAGCTGAGGAGAAAAATGGAATTGTTTCAGCCGATCCTGGAACAAAACTATCCGTTTCTGCGCCAGAAGATCTGTCTCATGGCGCTGATAGAGTCGGTGTTCAAACGGAGTGCGAACGACCGGACGATGACGTTCCAAACGATCGCCGAGGAGACGCGCCTGGCGGTAGACGAAGTGGAACATTTGATCATGAAGGCACTGAGGTGGGCACGAATTGGGGATATTGAAAGGGGGCGTGTCGCTGATAATCAAGTGCGTGCAGCCTCAAGTTGATACGAGGAACGCTGGACCAGGTGGATGAGAAAGCACACATAACGTGGGTGCAGCCGCGTGTTCTATCACGGACTCAGATTGGTGAGTTGGCTGGAAGGCTGGGGGCGTGGATAGAACGTCTCGGACGGGTCGAGGATCGAATAGCGCTTCAAGTGTAGTACTAGCAGTGGCGGTGACCCTTGCCAGCCCAGCCAGTGGGCAAATAAAAAAACATATATTACTACCATCCTCTTTCCGATTATCAGCCATGTCCGGGTCCTCCCCCCCAAAACAACAACAACACCTTCGCCGCGTATCCCTCGCCCTCCCCGACTCACCCCGCCTCGTTCCAGCTTGGAACTTTCGCGACGACACCTCCATACAGATGCCTGAGCGCAAAGGAAAGCTACGCAGGATCGCAGACGACAAGCACGACAGCTTCGTCGTCCAAAAGAAACAGCGCAAAAAGTGGACAGAGGAGGAGACGCAGATGCTCGTCGACGGTTGCAACACGGTACGTCCACGTCCACGTCCACGTCCACAACCATCCCCTGCTCACCCTCACCCAACCCAGTGGGGCGTCGGCAACTGGAAGGCAATCCTCAAGGACCCAAAGCTCAAGTTCGACAACCGCTCCCCGGTCGATCTCAAGGACCGGTGCGTCCCTCCCGCCCGCGTCCGTCCGTCTGTCTCACCCTCTCCAGGTTCCGTACCTACTTCCCCGACGCGTACAAGGAGCACTACCCCAACGCAAAGACACACCTCTCCAGCAAGGTCCGCTCCACCCTCCCAGACGGCCGCTCCATCTTTGAAAAGACACGCTCAAAAAAGCGTCGTCCCTTCACGGAAGATGAGGACCGCGCCCTTAAGGCAGGCTACGAGAAACACGGCACCGTTTGGGCTACCATCGTCAAGGACCCCATCTTCCAGGAGCAGAACCGCCGCTCCACAGACCTCCGCGACCGCTTCCGCAACGCGTTTCCTGAACTCTACCAGGCTGCCGGCTACAAGCCGCGCAACGCCCCAAAGAAGAAGAGAGACGGCGCCATACAGCTCCCCGTTCGCGCTGCAACGGACGACCAGCTGCCCTCTACGACCTCCCACATCGGCCCAACGCGGCAGAAGCGCGCATCGAGAATTCTCAGAGGCGGTACGAAGAGCGTTCCAGAGAGCGCCACATGCTCAGAAGAGGAAGACAGCTCTGCTGGCGAAGAAGACTCCTCCCACAGGTTGTTCAAGTGTCCCCCCATCACGACCGAGTTCCCCCAAGACGAGACGCTCTCCTCCGCCGAGCCGTTCGTCGAGATGGATATGGAGACTATCGACCCTTTATCCGAACCCCTCTCCATCCCGGATTTCATGCCCAGCGCGACACATTCTCTCTCAGAGCTGACAGACTCGTCCCAGTCGCAGGGCACGTGGTCTAGCATCGAAACGCCGATTCACTCGAGCAGCTGGTCAGCCAACGCTGGCTCCCCGACCTCGTCGCACATATCGTCTGATTACCCTTTCAATCAGTCGCCCTTTATGCGTCGCATGCCCACCATCGGAAAATCCCCCTGGGGCGCGCAAGACTGGTTCTCTGCCAATCCCCGGCTCGACACGTCCACGTTCTCCAGCAGCGGCTCCTCCTTTGCCGACGGCCTCTCCCCGGCACCGTCCTCCCCCTTTTCCTTTCATCACCTCAATCACGGCGTCATGGATCGCTACGACTTATTTCCGACCACATTTCACGACTTTGCCTCCGAAGTTGGCGTTGGAGATACCCACTCCACCTTCTCGGACCCTGAGATGTTCCCTACGAGCACCTTTAGGGGCTTCACACACCACTCCAATTACGCCGGCGACCTTATCTTTGGCGCACGCACGCATCAGCCACAGCAGTCGTATTATGGCCCAGGTTTTGGCTTTGGAACGCCTGGTCTTGGACTGTCAGGGATGCAGCAGCCTTCCGGCATGCACTCCATGCAGATGCACACGCCCGCGCTCCCTGGAATTGACGAAATCGAGCTGGCGTCGATTACGCTCAACGATCAGGCTGAAATCCACGCGACTAGCGCTACTACCGGTGAGATCGGGATCCAAAAGGACGACACGGAGGCGTCTTTGAATATTGCGTCGACCCTGGAGCTGTTCGCCATCGCGCCGCACAACATGGAGGACATGGTCGATCTGACACACTCGACGCCGCCTGCGACGCCGCTCATGACATCTCGCCCCGTGCGCCCCCTGTCGCATGTTCATTCGTCTGTGTTGCATGGCCGGTCTATATCTGTGCCGCCATCAGAGCCGCGCTCCACCATGGCACGTTTGACACAGGTACAAGCTCATTCGCAGGCAGTCATTACAACCACGCGGCCGCTACCGTTCTTCGATGCGCTCGCTCAGCACAGTTCAGAGTCCGCCTCATTGCACTCCACAGCAGAGGCGCAGTCGGGCGTTGATCTGTGGAAGCCGTCTACGTCCAACGATTTTCATAACCTGCCCTTCCTCGATTTGCACTATTACAGTGGCAGCCATTCCGCAGATGGGCACCATGATGCGAGCGACACTTCGAGGCAGGGCCAGGCCCTTGATTTGGCGCGGTCGAACATGTCGCTGAGGTCTGCACCACCGACCGCGCCGTACTCGTCGGTCACGCAGGTGTTGCAAACAGCGCAAGCGCTGCTCGTTGGACCAGGCCAGGAAGCGAGCGCGAGCACTAGTGCAGGTGTACGCCAGTTGCACCAGCGCGGCACGAGCTTTGTCTCGCCGCAAGACCTCCAGTTGCGTAAAGCGAGCGACAACAAGCGCAAGCGAGCGAGCTGGGACGGCGGAGCATTTTGAAGGTGCAACTTCCATCGACTTCGTTTTTGCCTGCCATACCGTGAACCTGGATCCCATCGTCTTTATCCGTCAATACTCGTGCATCACGTTTCGTCCAAGCATCATCTTTTTTTTTCCCCTCATGACCTCATGTGCTCGTTCGTTTTCGCCACATTGCCCCCCCTTTTTTTTATCCAGAGCTCGTTTCGTTGTTTTCACTTGCATCGCTATCATCCATGTCACCATCGTGCCCGCCGATATCGAACCAGGCGGACGGCACACGCACGCACGCACACGTTTCGTTTCATCTTTTTTTCCCCGCACGTTTTGCGGTATGAAATCACGCATTATAATCTGCCAGTACACGTATAAGTATATAGTCTCGCTACCGCAGAGCGGCAGTCTCAGCATGATCACGCTTCGTTTCGCAGTAGTTGAATAGCTGGTATCTATCAGAGGACGACAGGTCGTCTTGGTCAATGCAATTCGACATGTATTCGTGAGTCGTACGACATGCTACCTCGACTCAGGCGGCACCAAACGTCACCCGTCACGGATATATGTACTTGCGGAGACGCGAGGTGGCCTGCTTGACGAGCGTCCGCTGTCAGACAGACACTTGCGTGCGTCGTGCCGTTTCCACGACGCACGCCACGTTCTTGACAAAGGCGGTGAAGGCCGCGAGGTCGCAATCCTCAAAAAAAAAAAAACGGTGAACGAATCGATGACGACGCGCAAGTCCATCGAGAGGGGGTGCTAAACGGAGGTATGTACTGTAAAAAGAACGATGAACGATGCACGATCTGCGCGCCGCTCTTTTAGCGGGACATCGCGTGCCTGTCGATGCCATGCGTCACCAACGAGGTGTTCGCCGCGAGCAGGCGCTCGGTGACGCAGCGATGGTGATGCCCGGTCTTTTATTTTATTTTATTTCGAAATCTAGGCTGTTTTTTTTTGGGTGTGACTTGGCGTACCTTTTTCTTTCTTTTCTTTTCGCCCTCGTCGTCATCAAGGCAGAGAGAGAGACCGAGACCGCTCGCTACGAGAGTTCGAGAACGGTCCATCGAACTCGAGAAGCGTTTCATTCGACGCGTCGTTCCGTCGAAAGATGCGGGGTAGACACGTTCGGTCATGCTGGACGTACGTAAAAAAGATTCGAGCTGGTCCTCGTGGCGATGCCGCTCAGCTTGGCACTACAGGTTGCGACGGTATCACTGAGATCGTGGATTGCATCTCCGTCGCGGTGATGGTGATGGTGGCAGAACGACGAAGCCTCGTGGACGCTTGTCCGTAACCAGGTCGGCCAGAGATCTCCTTACCTCGCATGCAGTGACCAACGATCGCAGCACTCGGCGTGTCCCACACACGACAACAACAAAAATAAATATCCAATCACGGCTACCACAAACGTCTTCTTCTACGAAGCCGGAAGTCTCGACGGTCCCGCTTCCGCATTGATGTGCACCCGTCTGACCGGCGCACGAACGGGTCCAGATCGTTCGTTCACAACAGCTGGTGCTTCCTCGCCGCGGGCGTCCGGCGGCAAGAGGAACTCGACATCTTCAAACATGTGCGGGAACAGGATCGCAAGCATGTCGTCCACCCTGGTCGAACATGAGTCTATGATGGCCAGAAATGCGAGAGAAAAGCGGGCTCGCTTGAAGATAAAGTCGCCCTTTTGCGCCGCCTGTCCCCTCTTGTTCGATTTCGGCAAGTCGACCAGCTTCTTTTGCGCGTCCGTCGCAAAGGAGGTGACGTTGACCGATCCGGCCGAGTTGTCTTTCGTGTAGAGCGACAGGCCTTGTCTCGCAGCGAGGTCGAGGATGTTCTTCTCCACGGTGTCTGTCAACCCGTTCATCCTTTCTGTCGTGTCACGGCGTATGCATCCAGCCTACCTTCAGCGTAGTAACAAAACACTGTTCACGTCGATGAGAGTGATATACACCGTCAGTGGCAATGGAAACACACCTTCCGTTGCTCGGGTTTGGCCCATTCGGTCTATACGTGCGATGGCTAACTCGTCGCTGAGCAATGACCCGATGCCAACCAAACACAAGATTACCTTGTACTTCGAACCCGTGATTCACGACGCTCTCCAAGAGGAAAACTCGAGAGGCACAGGTGACGTTGAGGCCAGCATTATCGCGTTCGCTATGTAGTCGTTAAGAGAACATGTCATCGAACGACGATCCGCGTACCCGTGCAAGAGAAGAACCTGAAGAGATGGTTCGATTCGAAATCTTTTCGCTCCACCGTCTCTGCTTCTCCCTTGATTCTGGTCCAAGCGTATACAGGGTATACCTAGAACACGTAGTCTCAGCAAATGTATTAGTATCGGCATCGCTTCGACCTGCCGTTGGATTGAAGAGCATATTCAATGACTCGAGGGTCACGATCAGCGACTCTCTAGAAGAATGAAGCAACAACGATCTCACTGGTCAACGAATCAGCCCATGCGGAGAAAACGATGCTCTTGGCGCCAGGATCTACGAGTTGGATGTGTAGCAAGTGTCGAACAAGGGTCTGAATCTTGCTCCCATAACTGCCATTCGATTCCATCGTTTGGATGTCTGCAAATAAACTGGGATCTGTCCGCGGTTGATAAACATTAGCTTAAATGTATTGTATTTCTCAGACTCGCCGATCATGTTGTAATGTATTTCCCGGTGGGAAGTGGGTATCGGTTCCCCGTCATTCAACAGCAAGGGCATTTGAGGTGGTTGATCTTCCTGGATCGTGAAGCGTTGCAACTGGCTGGGATCAATGGGAGACCTACAAGAGGCCTTCAGCCGGTAATCAGAGGTGGTAGAGTAAAGCGTACCTGCAAACAGGACAGGCTCTCCCCTGACCACGAGCAATCCATGCTTTCATGCATCCCTTTAGATAGTCCAAATAGCCCATCAACCGATCACCGTCACAGGGTTTACCAAACATACATACCTCACAAAAGATATGGGCACTATTAAAGACGTCAGCGTGCGTTCCTGTCGAGAAAAGAGCCTCGCACCATTGAGTGATGAACCCTCGCAAAAACTCGCACTGGCATAGAATACAAGCGGCGTCATCGTTGTCGGCGCCAGATCCACCATCGGCAAGATGTTCTAGATATCGCTGACGTGCACGCTCCGTGTTGATTCTGGCCGCAAGATTGTCATTGTCGAGCCTGGCTGACTCCATAGCATCGACAAGGGAACCCTCCCACTGGACTTCTGTCACAGTATCTGAGATCTCCTGCAGTTGCCGGAAGTAGCTGGGCGCGGGTAAGTAAACGAGCCATGCAAGGAAGGTGGTGGGACACAGACACGATACGATCGTTGAAAGCCTTGCGTAGCACAGCGAGGTCAGCGTCCAGCTTCTCCGTGAGCTCCTCTGTCATACGTTTGCTTCAGTTTGTGGTGTCGCAAGACGAGAAATTCGCTCACGTAGGCCCGCTATCAGCCCCCGCAGACGTGCAGCCCCGTCTCTTGCTATAATCTTCTCTGGATCGTTCTCCTTCAGAATGCGAGCGGCAACAGCGGAGAGGTCAACCATGACCGATTTGAGTGCACGGTCTGACAGCTGCAGCCCCTTGCGTTCCTCCAACAACTGCGCGTGCAGCACTTCATGTTGAGGCTGTACCTCGACTTCGTCTGGAACCTCCAGATTCTCTTGCGTTTGAAGCCTTAGACGATTGGAGGTCTTGGTCTTTCTCGTCTTTTTCTCCCTTCCTTCGTGCGCCGCAAGGAGTGTCCGCTCCGCAGCGATCGTCTCCCGGCGATCCGCGAGGAGCGCAGCATAGGCTTGAATGTAGACCTCGCCCTCGCCCTGAGTGTCCAACGTACGCGCATACTCTTCCCCGTCAGGTTGTTCTCCGGCAGAAT
>JBBPJX010000852.1:0-10612 GCA_038088955.1 Neotropicomus parvogracilis | reverse complement strand
AGGGCGTGATTAGTATAGCACACGACCAGAATCGTTTGAGATGTGTGGTCGTGTATCGCTTTCGCAAGAAGAGCGCCGATGAAAGACTTTCCAGTGCCTGGCACAACGTAGGTAAGAACCCCCATGCGGATAAACGATCGAGAAGTAAATATGTACCCGGGGGCCCTTGGATCAGTGCCACACGCTGTCTGAGTCCCGCAAGCAGAGAATCCGCTTGGGATTTATCAAGTCGGACCGATTTAGACATCGTAAGGACCGATTGCAGATCCATAGATGGATTCAACGAGAGCCCTCGCACGACCTGATCGACTTGTGTAGACGGCATTTGAATCATCTGCCCCTCCTCCCAGAACAACAACTCGTCGGAAAGCGGAACAAGCTGCATGTTCTTAAGTGCTTTGAGAACTGGTTCGTAGGCAAATAAGGCGATATCGATCTGATGTAGCTGTATATGATTGGCAGTGCTCAATCGAAGGAGTGCTTTCGACGTGCTAGCTTCACCGTCAAGCTGAAGGACAATCAGAGGGGGATTCTGGGCGAGTAGGTCATCCACGCGAAGGGTCGTAGCAAAAGAGACGATATCTCCGTCAGCGAGAAGACACGCTAGTGACTGGTTTCTGAAAAGCTTCAACCCAGAGGGATCCTCAGAGAGGAACTTTCTCCTATCACCAAGTTCCTTTATCCCTCGGAGCTGTGGGAAGTCATCGTGGCATTGAAGGACGATTCCCCAACGGGAGCCTCTGTCCTGCGAGCCGATGTAAATATCCACCAGGGAGAGCCCGCTAATGTGGAGACCACGATGCCGACCAGGCTTCTTCCCCATCGCGATTTGAAGCTCCTCTCGCATCTCATAAATCATATCTTCCCTGAGCATGCGAAAAGTATTGTCAAGATAGTCCGCAACACGAGTATCGGATGCCTCTGGATCATCTATAACAAAGGCGGGTCTGATGAAAGGTGGCTGGGTGGTGAGAATCTCGTCGGCGGTAGGGAGGATGGCAATATCGCGGAAACATGGGAAGTCGTTATCATGTCGGCCCCCCGGCCCATCTGAACCACGAGGAACACCGCCAGAAACAAACGCGTCGAGGATATGCTTGATGTGGTGAGCAGTCTCCCGCACTTCGTGCAGAGAGGATTCGAGCAGTTTGGTGAGGACAGATGGCTTTGAGGCGAGTTCTCTGTACGGTGAGGCGTCTTTATCTTTGAGAGCGACCAGCCTGTCCAAAAGCTTTGCAAAAACGAGCTGTGCTTTCTCGTTCAACGCGCCTGTCTCGAATCCCCGCGCGAATGCCGACCAAAAGATAGGAGGATCGACGATAGCGATAAGGATGTGATCTAGCACACCTCCACCGATGTTTGCCGCTTGGAATAAGTATTCGAGGGTATTTGTGGCGAGACCATTAAAAAATCCGGGAGAGAGATCGAATCGCATAGCATCTTGGATGGAGCGGAGTCCATGCTCACTCGAAATGAGACTGTTCACGCACTTTGCAAAATCCTCCTGGGTGTAGATGGCCTCAAGAAAGAGACGAAAGCCACGGGGATCTACAGTGACTCTCCCATGGAGAACGTCATGGAAGCGTTTATTGAGCTGGTTCGCGCGGGCCTGATTCATACGGGGGAGAGCTGCTGCGAGAATAGTCTTTGAGGGTGGTGGTGGTGGTGGTGGTGGCGTACAGGAAGTCGCGCAAGCTGGGAAACAAGTCCATTTTATATCATCATCTAAGTCTCACGAGGATCAGCTCGCCGCTCGATTGGGTAATTCTCGAATCTGGGGCGGGGTCAGCTACTATTGTTTTTCTGAACGTAGACTCACGCCGACGAGCCCACCCAACTTTATGCCGCGTCTCCTAGAGAGACCCCTGTGATTAGTTCGCCAACTGTGGTAAACGTGGAGAGAACCGGATCCACGGTAGTAGTACGGTTCTCGTCCCCCGCCGCGAAGGTCTGCATTAAAACTCCTCTAAAAAGGGTGTAATCTGGGATGACAATCCAGCTAAATGGCTCATGGTGTAATGCGTGGAGGAGCACGTCTTGAGATGTTCCCCTGCCTAGAATCCGACAACCTCACGTGCACTATTGGCATTGCAACATGAGCCATTTGGTGGCGTGCTGTTCGAGAACCCAGCGTGCATCGCAAAGGGGCAATTGAAACAAGCACAACTCCATGTCACGGTGTCATCATCCAAAAGAACCTCGTGAATGAGCTGCCGCTAGACTACCATGGCCAGCCATCTGAGCCGTTACGAGCCTTCCGGGATCTCAGAATTCATCTATGTCGGTTAGAAAGATAGGGATAAAAAGCACCAGTTGCAGTACGAGTTGTGAATCAAATGGAGAGAAGGAAGAAAAGATTCGAAACATTTTCGGCAATGTCCGGCCGGCGGTCAACTTCAAAGCTGGCCAGTAGTAAGTTAGTACTTGGCCCATCTTGGGCCTATGTTTTTCGTGGTGGAGCACTACACATTTAATGGCTCCAAGTTCGAGTCCTGATTGACCCGGTGACGGTGGCGTTTCAGAAGTGAGCGCTACCGCCTCTCCATTCTTGGCAAGGCAGTTGTATTCAAGTGTTGCATGCTCTCGGCTGCCCTTTGAACGCCGATTTGGCTGAAACTCCCGAGGGCCTTTTGCTCGACCTTGGGCGTGGCGGAGCACCAGTCTTGACACCATCCTGCATGTCGTTCAGGCCGAACATGCTGGATACTAACTCAGTGGCACTCGCAGCTGCTGTCGTGCTGGTTGCCACTGTCCCCTTATTAGCCGTCTTTCGCAAGAAACGTCGGCTAACCTCAAATGAAGGACATCCGCTTCCTCCTGGCCCTCCTACGCCGTGGTTCTGGAACAATGTTATGCCATCCGTCAAGTCAGACCACCCTTCCTTACTCATTCGATCCGAGGTGAACTAATTGGATGTTTTTTTAATAGTATTAGCTCTACTTTTGTCGATTGGGCCAATGAGTACGGACCTGTAATCACACTTCGTCGAGGCAGTGAGATCTCCATCATTATTGCGCGAGTCGATGTAAGGCACACTCTTGCTTCTAATCGTAATTGGTACTAACAATCCCTGGCCTCTTACTTGTAGGCCGCGACTGAAATAATGGAAAAAGAAGGTAGCGCGCTCGCAGACCGTCCTCCGATGATTGCTGCGAATGAACTTCTCTCCGGAGGCAAACGAATCACACTGGTGGGTAGCGGAGAGCGATTCCGTCGCCTCAGGAGAGCCATCCACACCCACTTTCAACCGAAGGCAGTGGAAATGTACAAGGACGCACAATTCGAGCAAGCGAGGACATTTATCCTCGATATTCTCAACGACCCGAAGTACCACCAGAAGCATGCACATCGGTGCGTCTCAGCACATTGTGTACGGGGTTTACGTGGTGCTACTGTAGTTGTTCCAGGTATTCCACATCTATCATCCTTCGTATCACATACGGCAAGTCGGGTTCTACGTCAGTCAATGATCCAGATTTCATTGGAGTGAAGCAAATCGTCGCACACTTTATTGAAGGGATGCGACCCGGCGCTTACCTCGTAGATCGTTTTCCTTGGTTGAAATACGTTCCCGGATACGGGAGGCGCCTCAAGGGATATTATAAATCGGATCTCAAATTTTACCAAAGTCAGTTGTATCGCGTGGAACGCGCAATGGTAACTTTCCTTTTCTCCGCCATCAGAACACCACTAACAGAAAACCTAGTCTTCATCAGACGATATCCGTCCGTCCTTCGTGAGGACGCTGTTGGAAAATGTTCAAGACCATCAATTATCCATCGATGAAATGTCATTCCTTGCTGGAACTATCTCCGAAGCCGGTTCTAACACGGTTTAACGATTTCCTTCCTTGTTGTACAACTCGACTAAATAGAAACCCGCATAGACTGCAGATGCCATCATTGTAATGATCATGGCTGCGGCCTGCTTTCCCGAAGCACAAGCACGAGTACAAGAGGAGTTAGATATGGTCGTCGGAATGGATAGGCGTAAGCTCACTTGTCCTCGTTCATTCTCATATCATTTATTTCATCTCTCTTTTTCTTAGTTCCAGGCTGGAACGACTGGGACGCCCTTCTCCAACTTCGCGCTTTTATCTCTGAAGCACACCGCTGGAGACCTGTTACACCACTTGGTAAGCAATTTAAATCGTTCTG
Source organism: Neotropicomus parvogracilis (assembly GCA_038088955.1). Lineage (NCBI taxonomy): Eukaryota > Fungi > Basidiomycota > Agaricomycetes > Boletales > Boletaceae > Neotropicomus > Neotropicomus parvogracilis. Next base: position 6,455 of record JBBPJX010000852.1, on the reverse strand, counting down.
GGAATTTCATGGATGACCACTTTCTCAGGTTTTGCACACCGTTCGACGAGGGATATTATTTGGGTTCGACGTCTGCGTTTCTGCGAAAGGTTCCTCGACTGACCTCACGCCGACTACAGAGAGGTTGCTATATCCCTGCTGGCACGACGGTAACAGCAAACCAGTGGTACGATAGACTTTGCTCTCGCATTCTTGAAATGGGAATAACAGGAGCTTAGGGCAATCAGCCGAGACCCTGTTGCTTTTCCAGATCCCGAAAGGTTCGACCCTCGACGCTGGCTAGATCCAAGTGGTCAACTACGCAGTGACGTCGAGTGTTACCCGTTTGGTTTTGGTCGAAGGTATGTCGCCGTTCTTTGTTCGCCTTCTCCATTTCCAAACTCACGCGACAATACTGCCGATCCAGAGTGTGTCCAGGCATGCATCTTGCGAACAGCTCAATCTTCATTGCGCTTGCACTGCTTCTCTGGTCTTTCCGAATCACCGAGCTTCCGGATGCGCCTGTCGATAGGACGCCGGACAGAGACAACGTTGTGGCTCACCTGGGGCAGTTTGAGGTCGACTTTACACCTCGCATCGAAAAGGCGCGGCTGAGGGAGATAATGGCTGTTATCATGTAAACCTACGAACAGTGTGCACATGTTGTTAGCAAATGTAGGTATCGTAGTTTGTCCAAGTGTGTTCATGTTCTTGTTGACGGAATGTAATTACAGTAAAGTCAACCTAGCGCGACTACAACAAAACAACGTTGCCTAATCCAGATTGAAGTCTCGGACGATACAGAGGCTGCCGACTGCAACGTCTTCCATGCAATGTCTTTCTCTCGTCACTCTCTGTAAAATACTACCAGCGGGCAAGTTAACGGCATCGATAGCCGCACCTCGTGTTCACTGAACGGAACAGGTTGTACTCTTATTCTTCTTTTGTTTCCTTTTCTTGTGCTTGCCTTTTCCTCTCTTCTGCCCACCTCTTCCGTTCTTCCTGTTGCCTCGCGAGTGCCACCTGTTTACGCTGTTGGGTCTCGGCCATTTCCTCAGCTAGCTCAGCCATTTCTTGCCGCCGCTCGAGCGCCAGCTGGGTTATCTCCTCGATCGGTCCAGCCTTCTTGACACTGGGCGAGCGAACAAGGGGCAGCCGCTCAAAGAGGCCCTCCCTCTGGCCCGCGTGGGTGGCTCCCTGGAGCCGCTTGATGTATTCCTCACGTTTTCTGTGTTCTTCATCACGTCGCCTGTCGGCAGCTTCAAGTATACAACACAGGGGTTTGGTGAGCGACAAGAAAACATTTTCTACGGCATATGACAATTTAGGATAGGTCAAGTTTTACCTTGTGTTTTGTGTTCATCGAGCATCTTTGGCATTCGCTCCTGAATGGGCGATGAGGGAGAGTGACAGATCGATGCGACTACTCGCAGGAAGTGATGGGTCGGGTGGCAGTGCGGAACGCTGTCCGGCTCGAGGAGCCGACCTGGCTATTGGTGAGCTGCGAGGGTGGGCTGGGACCATCCCGCAGACTAAGCCAGGTGGCCAGGAAACCCAGGGAGGCGAAGATGGAAGATGGCTGAGCAGTAGCTCAGGCAGTGAGGGAGCGGTGGGTGGGGTGAAAAGCAGACGGATGTCTGCTCTGCGAGATGACAAAGAGTGCTGGAAGTGGTGCGAGGAAAAGAAAGCTAGCGCCGCGCCACTTCCGGCCGCTCGGCCAAAGACCAAGCTCCGTTGCTCCGCTCGTGCCTCGTTACGAAACGGAGCCAACATCCACTCTTCTGCCATCTCCGCGTCGCTTCGGGACATCATCGAGAGCATTGGTGCGCTTACCAAACGCCATGCTGCGACGCCAATGGCCGCGCATAGCAACCTTCAACAAGTTGTCCCTATGACATTGGCTTCAAACCCGCGCGCCATCTTTCCACTGGCAACTCCTCGAGCAACGTACTGTAAGCCACGGGTTCTTGTGCTCGAGTTTGGGGGAGCCGCTGGCACACAGTCGCTTCGCTCCCTGCTGACATAGCGCTCCCATACCAGGAAGCACTCGCAAGGCGTCTCGGGCTCTCCATTCCGGAGACCACCTGGCATACGGAACGCAATCTCATGCTGGGGTCAGGACGTCCAACTTCTTATGCAAACAGAGGTGGGTGAACTCGGAGCCTTTTCATGACCAATGTGGATTTTCGTCGACGATGCCGCAATGGCGCAACCTTATCTTGTCCACCTATATCATTCCCATGGCTGCCAGTGTGCGCTCAAGTCTATAGCCCAAGCATGCCATACCACACGTATATCATGTATGTTTATATAAGTTACTTGGATATGATAAAATTGTCACTGGTGGACCTGAAGATCAGTACCAGTGCCAAGAACTCTGAAATCTGCTGACCATAAAAAGGAAATCCACATCAATGTCCGGGCAGTGACACTGAATTGATGCGACCACGAAATCAGCGCCGTCTGCACTGGTTTCCAGCCAAACAACGTCACGGTCATTAGATAACAGTGCCTTTACTTCCCTCAGTGATCACAGCTAAATATGTCGACAACTAGGGCACTATATAGCGATCTCAATTCCATTTAATGGACTAGGAATGGGAATCAAGGAAGCTGTCAACAGTGGGAAACAAAACGAAATGGATATGTACATATACAAAACTCAAGGTGAAGCATGTGCTTCTTTTCATGCGTTGTCTGATGTTTCGTCGGACTCAGTCAGGAATGGAACTTTTTCCACGCTCACCGGACCAAAGGCGATGACATAGTTTGGGTCCTCTGTAGGACGAACATCCTGTCCACCTTCGTGCCAGAGAGCCACGAAGCGTATGCATTAGTCGTGCTGCTTGAACGCACCACTGACAACACTGGCACTTACGGGATAATTCGATGAGAGAACTTCTTCTCATACAGCATAATAACCCCCACTATACGCAGGTCGTGACCGGGGCAGCCCGAGCCATCTTTCAAATTGTCTAAAACGGTCAAATTTTGAATGCCAAATTCCTCGGTCAACGCGGGATCGGGTGTAATATGCCTGAAAGAAGATATAAGTCCCAGGTCTGCTGCGCTATGGCACCAGCTCCAGTTTGCTCCATCCTATCTACTTCCCTCATTATTGTTCACAGAAACTGACGCACATCGTCAGCATTGTATTCTGCACATTATGGACTCTGAGTTGCTGTTATACTTGGAGCTTAAGCAGATCTCCAACCGTGCAACTGGTATGACTACTCCCCACTACGTGTATGATTAATCTCATAGATATGGACCATGTACTAGTTGCAATAATGACTGCTGTCGTATACGATTACAGTAAGTAACAAGTTTTCTTGATCCTCTTTATCAGTAGCTGATATCTCGTCACTGTAGTTCTTACTTTTTCGAGTGAGGTATTTTTCCCTATCTCCCCTGGCCTTGCTCCCATGATAACTGCTTCCTGTGAAGGTAGAGTATATTTGGGTAAGGGATCAGAATCTCCAAATAAAGTACCAACGTCTCTGACCATTCTGCAGTGCCAGCGCTGGACATGGGTCTCGATGATGTTCGTCGTCGTACGTATGAGGCTTCACCGGGTGTTCCGCAACTCACTTTTTGAACTGACCCTTCTCGCAGGTCCGTTACTTTGGTATCTATTGGGCCATGTAAGTCAACAGCTACTGTAATCTGTGCTAAAATAGCTAACTCTAGTTTGGTCCCCAAGTATCGATTTGCTCAGTATGCTCAACGATTTAAATAAGTGTTTATGTACTGATAAAGCGCCATAGTTGGAAGTACTTTTTTGCCTGGCCCAGTAAAAGTATGTCTCTGTTTCAAACGAAGGGCACCGTTAATGACATATTTATAATAGATGTATATCTCTGAACTCCCTCAACAGACCAGACACTAACAGTCAGATAGGTGTAAGTATATCGATTTACAAACTAGACCACCAAAATAAGCCGTAGATATCTCGAAGGTACCACAGTCTATCTAGTGGCTATCTGGGCGTTTTCTATTTGGCTCTACGTCGCCGATCGTGAGTTATTATATATCCTTCAATCTGCTCCTGCTCGATGAACTTTGACTGTCACAGTGATGATGATTTTGCGTGTTCACGCGATGTGGAACAGATCAAGATCAATCCTCTATTTCCTCCTGGTCATTTACGTCGTACAAACCATCACTGGCGTCTCTTATGCAGGTATATACATCAACCCTAATTCCTATTTGTCAGGTATGTCAGAGGCCATATTGGTAGCGTCAATGTATCTAACTCATATCGTCTCATGTTTCCTGCATCTCGTCTAGTCACGATCTTCCAAATCCCAGACTCTCCAGATTCCTCGCTCGATTATTGTTTCATTTCGTTGGACGTTCCACCACATGTTACGATATATTTTTTGATCCCCAGATTTGTTCTCAGCGCTCTTCTATTGATTCTTGCACTCTTTCAAACCCTGAAGCAATCTGTCGAGATGTACAACGCAACGAAACGGTGGCAGCCCAACCGGTATATGAAGCTTTTCGTGAGGGATGGAATCATTTATTTTTCCGTGTATGTCAAATACTTTCCTCTACATATCCTTCCTTCCCATCCTCCATGACACCTTCGCGATACACTAATTGTTCAAATGATCGACTCAAACGTTCTTTCCCTCGACCAGGAGTTTACTTTTCAACACGTTGGAGACAATCGGGAGCGAAGTGGGATTCCAGTCCACCAGCATTTCGATGCTCGTCGTGGTCTACCTGGTTTACTTCCTGTTCGCCACGACCATGCCTCGGTTTATCATCAGCGTGCGGGAGTTGTATGACCAGGACTCTCGGGGCTGTTGTAAGGATATCGACAGCGGATTTGGGACGCTCTCGCGACGCGTCAACAACTACAACGAGACCTTGACGGCGATCGCGTTTGCGGATGTCGCCCCAGGGCAGAATCAGGCGGGGGGCTCGGATGGGTCGGCGACTATTCGACTCGGAGTAGATGGGGATGGCGAATGCCGGGTTTGAACTGGTAGGGAAGTCCCGGGGCATAAGCCACAGACGACAACACTTGAAAAATTGAATGGTTGGCACATATTCCGATATGAACAAGTTGTATTTCTATCTCCAGAGTCTAGATTTGATCGTCCGGTTCTTGTATTTATTAAAATGGGGAAGTAGGCTCAGATCCTCCGCCCTGTGTACTTGGTATCATGTCCTTTACCGAGTCGTCCAGTAGTCTTTGAAGTCTTGTCTCTTGCTCCCGACATTCGCTGTTAAGGTTCGGGCACGTGACCTTTCGCCTGTAACTTGCATCACCAAAAAACACTCGATAAGGTATTATTGTCGCGCGACCACGCCACTGATGTGATAATGTCACGATATGAACACGAGCGTCCTCCGGTCTGCACAGTAACCTTACGATACACTGGATATATTCGTCGCACTGAGCTCATGTCAGTAGATAGTCGAATATATTCTCTGTTCGCTGCGAACCTGCGCGGGTTACCCGTACCCCTGCCCATCACTACTCTGAATTCGTTGCATCACTTCGCTCTCCGTTTATCCCAAGCACTCCTGCACGCTCGTTCCAACATCAGGGAAAAAGATAATAAATGGTGGTTCGGGTTGTCACAGCAATAGTCATGATTGTCAATGTAGACTACAGTAGCAATCTAGACTATGTATATACGATACTACGTCGTTGCAGGGCCACGTCTTAATCCTTTTCGTCACCCTGGCTGTCGGTCTCGTTGCTGAGTCTTGGCAATGGCTTCATTCGTGGCGCCATCGTCGTCATCGTTGTCGCCTCACTGTGGCATTATTCCATTTCCCATCGTCGTTGCCCTTGTCGTCGCGAGTGGTGGGGTGGCACCAGTGTCGTCGGCGTTGACGCCGGGTGGCGGCGCATGCATCGCTGGCATTGACATTGAGGTGGTGGGGCGACGTCGTCGTTGTCTTTCCACGGCGGCGATGGGGTAGCTCGCGTTGTCGACATCGACATGGTGGCTTTGGCCAACCTGTGCCCGCGTTGTTGACGGTGATGTCGTAGCGCGTTCGTTGGCTGAGATAAGGGTGAGTGTACATGCCAAGGCAAACATCGACCTACCCTAAATAGTCAAGCACTACGGAAATTTTTCGTGCCGCAACTACAACTCCAGCTCACAACATTCCCACGTCGCATACCTTAAAGTCCCCGGTGTGTGCAACCACTCGCCTCTCATCACTCCCTCTCGCCTAATGCAACGGCCAACGGCGCGCCAACCAACAAACACGACGTCAGCAGGGGCGCGGGAGTAGCCAATGCCACCCCATCACCACGATGACGACGACAACGCATGACGCAGCGTCAGCGCAGGTACGGCGACGATGCATGGCGCACGACGAGGCGCCAGCGTAGGCACGGGGGCAACGCAAGTGCCAACGACGCGCCCACAGACGACACGGACCCCCACCCACCACCGCCGCAGCGACGTCGACGTCGACGATGTGATTGTTTCACTTACCATTCC
>JBBPJX010000851.1:0-10623 GCA_038088955.1 Neotropicomus parvogracilis | reverse complement strand
AGTTTCCGCCCGCATCGTAAAAGGCGTCCAGCAGCGCAAACACATCGTCTCTGCTGATCGTACGATTCATGTCCGTTCTACTTGCTCTGCCTAACAGAAGCGGGGAGACATGGAGTCCTGCATTTGGGGACAGTACGCGTTGTCCCAGTCTTGACATGTTGGCAGCGAGAGAACACAACGATCGACTGAATGTGCTGAGCGGGACAACAATCTGGAAATCCAGTTCATCTAGATATTCAATGTGATGGTAAATAGAGTCCCACGACTCCACGGACAACTTTGCCCAAATGGATGGCCTCGATTTCATCTTATCTGTAAGGTTTCAAGTCGCTCCCCCTTGATTCACCTCCTCGGAGGGACTAACTATGAACTGCGAATTGATTCCCAGCGTTCAGACCTTATAAGCCGAATTTAAACTACCTCACATACGGAGTTATCTGAGACCATACACTTAGGGAACCGCAGAGATAATGAGGGGTCTATGCGCCTTACGGGGTGCGCTGGCGATGGGGGAAACACACCTTTATTTCCGTGCCCCTCATACTACTTCGCCTTCCGCGCTCAGGTAAAGCCACACCGATTTCTAGTCGACCCTGTTAAACATCTTCAGCAGTCACGATGAACATTCGACTCAGTGGTGCTACGAGCGACAGGATCCACATCGCGCTCACCGTGGACTCGACGTACGCCATGCCAGCTGCAGTAGCTCTGCGTAGCATCGCAGAAAATGTCCACGGTCCCGTCTCGATCTACCTGTACGACTGCGGTCTCCTCGAGGAAGAAAAACACAAGATCGAAGCGTCCATGCCCTACCGCCCCGAGCTCACCATCCAATTCATACCTCTACCCGAAGATGGCCTGGGCAAAAAGTTAGGCGCCGCCTGGGCGAGGGTAGACATAATGAAGACCCTCGCTCTCGACCGCGTTCTCTATTTGGATGCAGACACCCTTGTGCGCAAGGATCTGAGAGAGCTGTGGACGACCGACCTCCAAGGCCACTCTCTCGGCGTCGTTCCTGACCCGTTCATGCCGACGGGCCACGACTGCGTCCGCGTCCCCCAATACTTCAATTCGGGCATGCTGCTCATCGACCTCACGCAAGTTCGGCCCACGATCGCAGCGCTCGAGAGGCTCTGTTGCAGGATAAAGGGCACCACGCCGTTTCGCGATCAAGACCCGCTCAACATTCACTTTCGGAATCACACCTTGGGGTTGAGCGACAGGTGGAACGCGATCGGGTACGGGAATGCGGTGGCTGATCTAGAGAGGAAGAGGCGTTTCTTGGAGGAGGCAAAAGATCCTGCGATTGTTCATTTCATTGGGCATGTTCACCCACGGGCACTGGACGTGCTGAGGGTTTCCGAATTCCAGCCAATCAACACCAAACCGTGGGGTTACGTTGGTGCGCCGGGACACCCCTACGCGGAGGAGTGGTGGGAGATGTTGGAAAAAACTGCTTGGAAGGGTTACAGAGGGTCGAGGGAACACAGGGAAACGTGCCAACGTGAAAAGATGAAGACATGGAAGCTGGCGGAGGAGGAATTTGGGAGGCGGATAAGGGTGAGCTGAAGAACAGCTAATCTCCCAATTGTCTCGCCGAAGAGACTTTTCGAGACTAGTGAGATGAGATACGACGGAGACTGGAAACATGACAATAGAGAACTTCAGTTTGCGACGCTCCGCGTACTCTGAGTCTGAGGCTAAACATTGCAAGACAGCTAACAGTCATCCCTTAGTCGAAACCGAGTCGTACGTTGGTGACTTTCCAGCTTGTACATGGGGATTGGATTTCGAATGAGCACATGAAACATCACAATCAGTGGATTTCCAGCCCACTCCTCGGACGCGACCATTGAATCACTGTCGACACACTCGATGCAGCGATGGCTTCACTGCTGCGCCATTGTTCACGTCCGACTCGGAGGCCGTGCCACCACAACTGACAGAACACGCTCAGCAGATCCCTTGGACTTGTCTTGCGCTTGACGCCGAGGCGTGTCATACTCGTGATCCGGCCACTGGAGTCGCTACTGCGTTTAGCGCATTCCGGACTCTCCTGCCCTCCACAATTTTTGAAACAAGTGGCAATTTCCACTACCAGCGAAGCCGCCATTACCTTCGTGGCGATGACGAGTCGATCGCGAATGCGTCTCTGCTCCTCCCATTCGCCGACCTATTCTTCGGACAATCCACCTTCGCTGTTGATGCCGGTTAGTGATCACAAACGACGCAACCGGTTTTGAGCAGTGTCGATAAAGCTTCCGCCCGCTTCATAAAAGTTGTCAAGCAGTGCAAACGTATCATATCTGATTGTACGATTCGAATCCGTTCCACTTTTACCACCTAACAGAAGTGGAGAGACGTGGAGCCCCGCATTGGGCGCCAGTATGTGGTGTTGACAAGTCGGTGACAGCACACTTCAATCGGCTGAATACATAAGTGGGGCCATGCTTACACTCGGATTAGATATTCCGCGGACTCAGATAAACGGAAGTGAATGGAGTCCCACGACTTCATGGGAAACTTCGTACATGTGGATACGATGCTCTTGATTTTGTCTTATTTGCAAGGTTCCCTGGCAATCTCCCTTTTAGCAGACTTCTTCGGAGGAACTCGACAGCGATCTGATATTCAAGTTTCGAACCTTTTGACCCCATTAACCCCGTTTGTGATCAAAATGCGTACTTTTGTTTCATCGAACGATAGATAATAGGCTGCTTCTAAGCGCCCTTTCTACCCGGTTGTATCTTCGCAATGGCTACCATCACCGTCCTGGATTTCCTGGTCGGCATCCTATGTACGGCCACGGCGACCTTGTTGTACTTCGGAAAACGTCGCCGCTTTCCTCTCCCTCCAGGGCCTCCCCGCGTTGCTTTGTGGGGCTCACTTGCAAGTACCATCCTTAAACTATCTTCCTTATAACTTATTTGCATGCTTTAGTATGGCCGTCGCCCGGCAAGCACGTCTGCGTTAAAGTACGCCGCTCTGAGTAAGAAGATTGGATCCGACATCATTCACGTTCGGGAGTTTGGTCGTGATACGATCATTTTGAGCTCAAACAGTGCTGTCCATGACCTTCTCGGAGAAAGATCTAAGATTTATTCTGGACGGTGAGTGAAAGATTGAGCATGCTCCTGAATACTTACATTGGCTCTTAGGCCTTCATCGTTTGAGAATCTTCGTCGCTTTGGGTATGCTCGGCGCTATTCACATGCATGTCATACGCACTTCGCTCATGCTTTTTTTGTTTAGCGGATGGGAATGGTCATTCGCCCATATGCCCAACGATGGTATGTGTTGCGGCGCCTCATTTGTATCCTTGTCGCTTATGAAGTTTTCAGAACCCTGGAGGCTGCGGCGACAAGCATTCCATGATGCGCTTCCCCCCTCGAGCACGTCTCAATTGGAATCGGAGATGATGCACAATACAGTAGAAATGCTCGCAAAAATCTTTGAGAGGCCAGAACAGACGTTTATGCATTTTTTTGAGTGCGGACACGTCTCCCAACTATATTTGTGTTGGGCTGCTAAACTCACTTGCAGGGCTTCTGGAGATCTCATGATGAACATTGCATACGGTGTTCCACATCTTCCGCAGTCAGCATCACACTTTGAAGCAATGTCCACTGTGCATAACATCATGGTTTGGCAAACGTCGATGAAATGGGACCTCATGTGTCTATTTCTCAAGTTAGATCGTGAGTTCGATAGGGTTGTACGTATTCATACGTCGCTCACAACATTTAGTTTTCAACCTTCCCGAGTGGTTTGTCCCTTTCAAGCGGACCATTCGTATTTACGGTGAACAAGTGCGCAACCTGGTGAACGTTCCCTACAACGAGTCCAAGCAAAAAATCGTAGCTACTTGCCGAATTAGTTGGGTTTTCTGCTGATTGTTGTTCTTAGCTTGAAGGATCCGCTCATAAATCATACGTTGTAAACGCGTTGAGTATAGATACGGATGGTAGCGTCAATCCTTCTCATGATATCTTCGTGAGGGATGTAGCAGCCGGCCTCTACGTTGGTCAGTAGCATGCCAGTGCGCGTTCTATGGCCTGTTAACATGCACAAATAGGGGGGATTCATTCCAGTTCTCTGACGCTGCAAGCGTTTGTCATGGCTTTATATTGGGTCGGTGGTGAACCCTTCCTAATAAACCTCTTCGATCTCATCCAACCATCCAGTTTCCCGAGGTTCAGGAGAAGGGTCAACGAGAGGTGGACCGGGTTGTTGGTTTCGGAAACATTCGTTAGTCCGCTGCCACTACCCCTTGATCTCGTTGAAATATCTAAGCCATGTTGTACAGCCACTTTCGGCGACTTCCCTAGTCTTACCTACATTCAGGCAATGGTACTAGAAATGATGAGGTGGCGACCGACCACTTCGTATGGTGAGTGACGATTATCGAAGGAGCATTTTATTACTGAAGATGAGAAACAGGAAGCGACCACGTCGTTGAGGTCGACGACGATTACAAGGGATACTACATTCCAGCAGGCTCCGCCGTTCTCACCAATCTGCGGTAGGGAGCCGACTTGAGGGTGGCTTGCCTGGTTTGACATTGGTAATGCTCTTAGTGGTATCCTCCACGATCCCGAAATCTTTCCTGAACCGCACGTTTTCCGGCCGGAACGGTTCCTAACGTCGGACGGTCAAATCAACAAAGACGTCATCGATCCTCGACAGCTCGTCTTTGGATACGGGAGACGACTTTGGTGAGCTTGCGTTCATGCGCCTGCACTTTTCAAGTCGTCTGGCTGACCGTCCTCCAAAGCCCGGGGCGAGAATTCGCAATGTCTTCGTTGTTCATCAAGTTTGCGTGCATCCTGGCGGCGCTGAACGTCCGGCCTGCAATTCAAGTCGACAAAGTCGACCAGCATAAAAAGATTATGGAATTTTTAGACCCGAACAGCATCTAGTGAGTTTTTGTGTCGACCGTCGTCGCAGCGATTGTCAAATTGTCTTTCAGTGTTCCAAAGGACGTCCCAGTGGCCATCTACCCACGTTCTAGAGAGATAGTCAACGCGGTCAAGGCTGCTGTTCAAGCGCAATGAAGGATTTGGAAAGTCCTCCGGGGAGGATATACTTTGTGTCGTAGTACCCGATAGAACATATCTTTCCTTCCACCGAGGGGTTACCTTGGATCGAGAGAAGAAAGAATCTTTTTATGGATGCTGTCAAATTCAACAACGTTGCTCGAGGAACGGGTGTGGATCATGCATTCAAGACCGCGAAATTGGTGCCAGCGATTGCTGACGAAGGGTGGCCTGCCAAGTCGGATCGTGACGACGGTGCCAAGCAACGTGCGTGATCCCGTGTGCGTACACGCTGGAAGTACCTTTATAGGACATCGAGCCTCGGCGACTGTCGGGGAAGAATGAGCACGATGGATAGCCGTGGTGTACGTGTACCGTGTTGTAACGATATTGAGCGTGTAAGGGTTTACTGCACATGGAATGACGATGATGTGCTTATAGTACCTTTCAAGAAGCTTTCGGAGGCCGTCTTGCTCAAGGACGAAATGGTTTCTGCCTGTCACCGGATGTTTCCGAAAGTGCGATGAAACCGTACCGCCAAGTCTTGCTGCTGGCAATTGCAGTCACTGTCACTGCAATGCTAGATGTTTAGAAACCGAAAGTCACCATAAATGGCGCCGGAACGTTCTGCCCGCGCCCAATAAATGGAGAACGTCGCTCTGATTCGAATCCTTTCATCCCTCCTCCTGGCATCGCCTACCACCGGCAATGACGACCTTCATCCACACTCCCATCGAGGAGATCCCAGAGGTGGGAACTCATTCCTCGACCCCGTTGTGTCCGTACTTGCATGCGATAACCATGGCGCACAGATCAGGAATACACTCCGGGCGACATTCAGGTCCGGTGTCACCCGTCCGCTCGCATGGCGAAAACACCAGCTCTACCAACTCGCTCGGTTGGTGCAGAACGAAGCCGATGCGGTCTGCGACGCACTCGCCAAGGACCTCTCGAAACCAAGAATAGAAGTACTCAAGGGCGAAATTGGCGCCGTCGTATCACGGGCGATCAAGAGCGCAGAAAAATTGGACGCGTGGGCGGCGACTGAACATCCCGAGGTACCCGACTGGCAAAAGCCATGGAAACCATCGTGAGTCCCGTCCATTCAGTTTTCCCCCCTCTGGGGATGTTGGCGATCTCACATGTGAAATTATCCGAACCCCGTATAGTCTTCTCAAGGCACCCAAGGGCACCGTGCTCATCATTTCGTGCGTCTTGGCATTTTTTATTCTAGCAAGGTTCCGTTCGACTGATGGGCCATCCCTGATGTAGACCGTGGAATTATCCAGTTATCCTCACCTTTCAACCCCTCATAGGGGCTATCGCAGCGGGCTGCTGTGCGGTGATCAAACCGTCCGAAGCCGTACCCCACGTCTGCAAGCTCTTTGCGGATCTACTTCCCAAGTATCTCGACCCGTCGGCCTACAGGGTCGTGAATGGTGCCGTAGAACAGGGGACCAAGCTTCTCGAACTCCAATGGGATCACATTTTTTATACTGGGAATGGCCGGATTGCACGTATCATCGCTACTGCGGCTGCCAAACATATCACTCCGCTTTCTCTCGAACTCGGCGGGAAGAGTCCCGTGCTCGTGGATGCGGCTTATGATCTGGAATTGGCGGCCAAGCGTATTCTGTGGGGAAAATGTAACAACGCAGGACAGGTGAGAAACCGCGCTCTCGCAGCTTTCTTTATACTCTTTTCGAAGGTTGTCATGCGATGATGGCATTCGGCTTATCAGATTTGCGTCGCACCGGATTACATTCTCGTGCCAAGCGCGAAACAAGATGAATTCGTCCAAGGTCTCAAGAAAGCATACAAATCATTCTTCCCGAATGGCGCGCTCGGCGATGCGCACTATGGAAGCATCGTGAACACGTTCCACTATGACCGTATAACTTCTCTACTCGACCGTTCAAAGGGCGATAAAGTATCCGACGTCATCGAGGGAAGGAGGGACGCCGCGAAGAGGCAAATCGAACCGACCGTGCTGAAGAACGTCAAAGACGGTGACTCTCTACTGGAAGAGTAGGCATTTGTGCGGTCTTGGTGACTGCCGGTGACTCAGCATGTCCACAGAGAGATCTTCGGCCCGGTCCTGCCCATCATCCCTGTCGGTGATCTTGATGAAGCGATTGCCTTTATCAACGCACGGTACGTCGGCTTGCGTGCATAAGGCCTATGTTGAGAAGTTAAAAGGCCTCACCCGCTTGTGCTGTACGCTTTCACGGAGGACTCCGTCGTAAAACAGAGGCGTAGGCGTTATTCCTGCCCTTCTCTGCACGTTCCGTCTCATGGACCATCATAGTCATCGACGAAACGCAAAGCGGCGGACTCGTCTTCAACGATACGTTTCAACAACTCGCTGGTATGTCGTGGTCGCAATGGCTGTTTCGCTCGTTGACGTTGTCTATGCAGTGAGCGAACTGCCTTTTGCTGGCGTTGGCGAGTCGGGATGTAAGCACATGATCTAGCGTGCGCCTGATGGTACATCTGCAGCTAACCCTGATTCAGACGGAAATCAGATCATGAAGTACACCTACGACACGTTTACACATCTGAGAAGTTCCATCGATATGCCGAGAGAGTGCGCCATGAACCGCTTCTTGTCCCTGAGCGCGACGTTGACGATTTTGTCGCAGAGCGGAGCCGCGCCTTCAACTGAGGTACCCACCCTATGGCCCAGAAGCGATCAAAGCACTTTGTGCTGGGGCGCACCTGCCTATACCCCAGAGTACGCCGGATGGCCCTTGAAGGAGGCGGATGATCATAGGGTTAAAACTTGGGATTCCGTGATTTAGATAAATCCTGTGTTCTCTCGTCTACAAGAGCGGCACTCGCGTTAGGAATGTATACACTCCGTTTCTGGTGCACAGCCAGTTGGTAGCCGCACTACCAAGAACTCGGCGAGAGAGCTAGTGTTCGTGGTGGTTCGAAAGGTTCGATCAGATGATCCGGGATACCTCGAGGAATCTGGCCGAGGGTTCCAGCACGCCGATTCAGAATCCTTCACCCATCTCCGCGAGGAGTATGAGAGTAGCATACACCTGCTTAAGGTCTGGCCAACAACACGATAGAAGGGCGTCACAGGGCTTGGTGGCGTCCCCACGATTTCTACCAGACGGGCACGAAAAACGATCACGTCTTACGACAAGATTGATTGGGGGAACTCGCCGCCCGTCGTGAAGGCGATGGAAACCTTGATCACTTGCAAACAATTGTTGTGTAAGCGGCGTGGGGTGTCGGAGGTAGTCCTATCAAAGAGTGACTGTGAATTCGTGAAGGGGGGGAGCGTTTCACCAGGGCGGTTCAGCCACTGTTGGAGTTTTTGCCTTTCAACAACGAGGAGTTCGGCGCCTTGTGAGTCGTAAGGCGCTCGATCTAGATCGAGTAAACACCCAAAGTGTGGTCAGGCGGGTGCATGGGTACGCCCAGGACATCCAGGGACTGATTGGCGCGCATCTCCGCGGGCAAGGCGGTCGACGCCCTCGGCTGTACCAAGCGTTCGTGTTCAAATGGACACGGTCAGGGCCTGGGCGGGTCATGGTCGACGAGCACCGGTGATGGAACGAAGGATTGGACTTGATGGACGTGTTCGAGGCAAGCGGGAACAGCGTGTAGCGGACGATGGCCTGCGTGGATGCACGCGGACCAATTGATACGACGGGCGAAATGACGTGCATTCGGCATTCCCCGGAAGGTGTAGACATGTCCCAACCACCTGAATATTCAACGTGGCGTCCTCCGTCGTATCGTGTCACCACCACGTCGAACCCCTCGTTGCTGTTGCAGATGACGCTCGAACACGATCCTGGTCTCGCAAACAACTTTCCACGAACAGCAAAGTGGTGAATGTTCCCAGAGTTGCGACACCCTCTCCCGCTAACCACAGCTTCTCTTGGACTCGCGCGACCAAGGTGTGGAGATGGTTCCAGCCTCATGGTTCAGTGCGAGAATAGGTCCTTCCAAACGTTCGCGACGTGCGCTCCACTCTCTCCTCTTCTTCGATCGTGCTGACGACATTGCATACGGCAGATGCGCTGCAAGCCAACGTCGTAACGCGACCCACTCGGTCATCCGTTCTCCATCTCACATCCACGATGATTCACAGCCTCCTCTCTCCTATCACACGCCAACACGTTCCCGCAGTCCGCCTCGATAGTCGACTTTGCGTGGTTCCCAGGCGCATCGCGGCACAACCCCCTAGGATTTTGCTTCGTCGCCTCCATCAGGGACTGTCCTGTCAAGCTGCTGGACGCGACAGACGGTAGAGTGCGTGTCGAAAACTCCGCCCTGTTTCCGGCTCAACTTTGACTTTATCCGTCCCAGCTTCGTGCGTCGTACCCCATTGTCGATCATCGCGAGCGACACGTTGCGCCACATAGCCTGGCGTTCAATCTCACCGCCGACAAGTACGTGATCTATTTGTTTCCAGAGTTGGTCAAGGAGGTCCCCCCTTTCGCTTGGGGTACCGGGTCTGAAACGAATCAATCTCCCCAGGTTATACTGCAGTTTCGAAGACGCGATCGAGATTTTCGACGTCCAAAGACCGGGCAAAGGCGAACGATTGCCAACGACGCCTTCCAAGAAGAGCAAAGACGGGTTGAAAGGTGAGCAATCCTCGTCGTCCCCGATCACGGACATCTTTTGACACGATCGCGGCGCCCGCGTATCCACCCCTCGCCTGCCGATTTCGCACGCGACGCAAAAAAGGTATCATTTCTACGCTCGCGTTTTCTTATTCGCCAGAATATTATGCAGCTGGGAGCCTTAGCCCAGCTTCGCGCGCTTCCGACAATATCGCCTTGTTCAACGAGTCTGTACTCGAACCCGTCCTGTCGATCGGAGGCGTGGCGGAATGGGAAAAGGGAGGGGTCACCCAGGTAATTTGGCGTTTCTTCGTCCGTCCGATCTAATAGATGGGCATCTTCCGCAGTTGATGTTCAATCCGACGCGGCCCCACGTTCTGTATGCCGCGTTCAGGCGGAGCGAACGGATATGGAGCTGGGACCTCCGAGGAGACCCGTCCGTGCCCTTGCGTCGTTTCTCTAAAGAGATCAAATCCGCCGACAAGGATCTGACGAATCAAAAGAGACGATTTGACGTCGATAGCGCTGGAAAATGGTTGGCTTCTGGAAGCCAGGCAGGTCCCCTATTTTACCGCTTTCTTTTTTTTTCGCCGAGTGACCCTACTTGCGTGTTCTGATCGTCACAGATTGGAGAGATTGCCATGTATGACTTGGAGATCGAAAGTGGCGATTCGCAAGTGGGCGAGAGCGGAGGAACCGGAACCGGGCCGACATCCTTGTTCGACGCACACGACGGTAAGTCCATGGTCGCTCGAGTCTTTCGACGCTGATCGTTATACCATCTCTACCGTGCCTCGTCGGCTCTGGGCTTCACACAGACGCTATCGGGGCCGTCGCGTTTCATCCGCTCGAACCACTCCTGGTCTCGGTCTCAGGTTCGCGCCATTTTGACGACGTGGACCCAACGGCAAGTTCGCCGCCGGGGGATTCAGATTCGGACTCGGACTCGGACTCGGGTTCGAGTGACGAGTCGAGAGGAAATATCGGTGCGATTAGAT
>JBBPJX010000850.1:0-10628 GCA_038088955.1 Neotropicomus parvogracilis | reverse complement strand
TCAGGTACCACCAACGGCAACACCCGGCCCGCTACCCGGACCTTCCATTCTTGCCCGCCGACGTCCCTTTTCAACCCTCCGACACCAAAACTAGTTCGAGTCCCTTGGCGACGTGTCTCTTCAGTTTCATATCAACCGCTTACGCGTGTCTTCACGAACGTGTAGATCTCTGCTGCATGCGCCGTCGGGTCTACACGGCCCTCTGAAACCTTGTGCTAGGAAGAGCCCATTCCGATATCATCCCGAATGTGACTGATGAGCCGACCTCTCGTTGACGCTACCTTCCTTTCATGTTCGTGGCAACTACCCTCCGATCGACGCCCGGCATTATTTTGTCGAATTTGACCACAAGTTCACGCTCTAGTAACCCATTTCAGTTTTGGTTCCCATCAAGTTCCGATTGGCTGGAGTTCACATTCGACACCGCCACGACCGCCCTGACAAAGATTCCCGAATGTCAGGCCACGTCCAATCAGAGTCGGTCCTCCGAGCGAACTTGCTACCACCATAGAGACCACGGCCTAGTCTCATGGTTTGGAAGGCTCAACTGGGCCTCTCACAGCGCGCCATTATCTAGGAGAACTGTCAAATGTTCACAGCACGTGGCCGTTGGCTATGTCGGGTTTGTCCTTGTGTATCGCCAATGCCTCGAGGTCTCGTTGTAATCCACCTCGACGGTCCACTCGAAACGTTTTCGCTTCGTGACCCTCACACGCACACCTACTTATCAATCTTGACCTCGAAAAAAGCGGTGCACCACTCCCCACAGGCAACTGCGCTTTCTTCTGCACTCGATCGTCTTTTCGCGTCCGAGTTAGCACCGTGCCTTTCGACAGTCCTTTGGCATGCACTTTCTCCCCGCCTTTCTTCGTAAAAAGGATTCGAAAGCGTCTCTCATCAACGATCTCTTGAAGAAAATCGCCCATGAGGACGCCCTCAGTGACAAGGTCAGTCCGCCTCTCACACCCATCGCACTCATCTCCTCCACTCACTCGCTCCTACGCCCAGGACGTTTTCAACGTCGTCATCATTGGCCAAACAGGTGTCGGCGCTAGTTCCCTTATCAACATGATCACGGGCTTCTCCCAAGCACCAGTCTCCACCGACGTCAGTCCCTGCACCAAAGCCTTCACTGCCTACCCCTTCCTGCTCAATGGCCGCTCCTTCCGTCTTATTGATTCTCCCGGTTTTGGCTCCTTCAAATGTCCCACGTCCACCATCACCAAAGCTCTCCGAGAACTCGACGCCCAGTCCGGTATCGACCTCGTCGTGAATTGTTTGCGCGGCACGCGCTGCGACGCGAACGCGGGCTATCAGAACTACACCGCAATTCGTTCTGCAGTGTCGGACGACGTGCCTATCGTTGCGGTGATCACGTGTCTGGAGAGATATGGCGAGACGATGACCCAATGGTGGTCGACGAACGAAGCCGACTTGAAAGCGAGGCGGATGGTGTTCGCAGATCACGCCTGTGTCACGACCTTGGACGCCTCGACGAGCCGCGATGTCGCGTTCAAAGACAGACTCTCCGAATCGGAAAAGGCAGCGAAGCAACTAATAATGAGAAATTGTTGGGCCGAAAAGAGAGGCGTCGGCGTTGGGAGATGGGTTCGCCGGGGAGACATATACCTTGGAAATTAACTAGACATGTGCATCTCACTTCGGTTGGTGCTGGTGGGTTGCTTGAACTATCTCAAATAGCGCTCTCCAGACTCCCGGTAGTGGCACTATGCGACAGATGGGAGAAGGCACGTTCGATGGTGACTCGTACCCTGTACGTGGAACGTTCGTTTGTACAGTGTTTGTACAATTCGATCGACCGAACGAGACCACCGGGTATCGGTTCTTCGTGAGGGCCTACACGTGTCAACTCAATAGCAAGGTCCTACCACTGATGCAGGCCAAGGGTCCCACCCGAGACTTGGACCAGAGCGTCATCATAGCTTCGTTCGTAGCATCAACTACATCATTGACACGTAAAATTCCTGCTCTTATGTCAGTTCGACGTTATCTCGTTCCGGTTCGGAACGAAAGATCGGAACATGAGGAGGCCCTGCAGCTGACCACGCGAGAGTTCCGTGACACCGAGGGAGAGTGCCGATTAGTCACCTGAGGTCTCCTTCGCGCCGAATCGTCACGGCGGCATCCCCCAAGGAACGACGAAAGGGGATAAGCTGTTCTGTGCACGACGTCGTGGCTGGGACGGGATAAGAGTGGGGAATCAAAGGCACGAACCCAGGATGGGTGGCCATCGTACCGCATGCACCCAGCGCAGGCGTGCGGCACGCTTTCCATGAGGCGTCCTTCGTCTCGGACTTGAACGCCTTCTTAAAAGGCCACCCCAAAAGCCCAGAACGCCGCTGTCGAGCTCCAATAACTTCCACCCAACCACCGCGTGTGTGTCTCCCCCACCCCCCACCCGCCCCTAGGATGGCGACGAACAAGTTCTTCGCACATACCAAGCTCTTCGGCGACACGCCAGTGCTAAGCCGGTTTCGCGGGTTCAGTCGGTTAGAAACCAAATCCCATACAATGCCCATGCCAGTGACCAACGTGAGCTCTCCCTTTGTGTGTCAAAGGCGTATCATTCACGCGATCTCTGGAAACAAAGGGGGACCGTGTGCACGTCATCGTCGTCTTTGGACGCACTGGCATGGGTATCAGCTCACTGGTGAACTTGATCATTGGCCGGGAAGACGCACCTTACAGCACCGACATGCACCCTTGTACGATGGCACCAGCCTCATACAGGGTGGAAATTAATGGACGTGCATTCGATATTTATGATATGCCCGGATTCGGAAGCGATTTCGCCACTGAAAAGGCCATCGGCGAGCTCTACACTGAGCGTGGCATCGACCTCCTCATATACTGTATACGACCGAAAGAAGGCATCGCCAAAAAGGTTTTCAGCGACGTCCGGTCCGCCGTGCCGGAGAGAGTACCGATGGTCGGCGTCGTGACGGGCCTTGAGAAGTACGGCGAGTCGATGGAAGACTGGTGGTCAGGAGCGAGAAAGAACGGTGAAATGCTCATATCAAGAGGACTGAAATTCGTCGATCACGCATGCGTGACGACGCTCTCTCGGGAAGACGTCTCGTACAACATGGACTTGTACGAACGACGGTATCAGTCGACGCAGGCCGTCAGGAACCTTATTTGGAGAAATTGCAATGGAACGAAGCGGGTCACGTACATAAAGAGCGCGGGGTATCTCCCTGACTTGCCATACGTTTGATGAACTCTGCGTATTTTTTCCTGGTTCGTATTTTCTTGTACGACTGCGGGTGGTCGATAGGCAGCGCCTTCCGCCGGTCATGTTAGTGGCTATGTGTTCACGATAGGATACCCAGACGGTCAACCTTTGTTTATGCCAGGATTCACGACAGTCTTACGCTCGTTTGTAATCTTCTTTTGTCGTTCGTTCGGTAGATCTTGCACAGTCAGCTGGTCAATATCATACCATAGTTCAAGTTAGCACCATGGAGTGTGATATATCCGAGGCGGAACACCCGGCGCAGGCAAGAAGTGTTCGGTGATGAATATTACTTGACCCTCAAAATTTCCGTCACAGTGAAAGAGAGCAAAACGTTTCCCTTAGGATTTGCTAGGAGTCTTGAAAAAGAGTAATTACCAGTACCAAGTAGTTAGTTGCAGATCAGCCCCAGTTTCAACCGTGTAGAAAGCGACACATACCCTCTCGGCCGCCGAAGTTCTAAGAGCAGACGAGACAGCCTTCTGTTTGTTTGGCACACTTGGCACACGTCCGGCGGTGGCAACCGGGCATGTTGGAGATACGGACTGACACTATCTCTTTCCTAATTTACCATATACGGACGTTCATTTACCCACGTGCCTCGCGACGCGTCTTTTCCTGCAGTCTCTTATTCGCGACTGGAGGTAAGATACGCTCACATTCACCCATTACCGTACATACTGATGTACCTAGGACTCAATTGTCCCTTCCATAGCTCCCTCAGCCGACCGTTCGGTCATGTTCTCTCACAGCGTTGGGACATACCATCTTTACCAGTCAAACAACAATCCAGGCACATATAGTGAAAGCATTTTGCGCATCGTTCGTCCCCATTCGAAGGTTGCGAACCCTCGCATGGCATGTCCACACTCCCGTGCTCTCTTTCTCCCGTGCCTGGCAGCCAAGACAGATGTCACCTCGACAGCAAAAGCGAGTGTATTGACAATATGTTGCTCCACAACGGCGACATGTTATCAACTCGGGGCTGAAGCTGTAATCGGATTTGAAACCAGATTCGAACAGGAGACATGGGTCACATAGCCAAACAGCACGGCAGACACAGCGCTGCCCGTTGCGCTCGGCGACGCAATCAAGGCGATATGGAAACTCGCGGCGAAACTCCGCCGAAACTGTACCGGACAGAAAGGTACCGGATGGACGAGAACGGCATGCTTGCCACGTATTTGTGTGGCCAGAGTCGATACAGCGTCTGCATGGACCGGGTATCGGTGAATGCAACCGTATGATTGAATTCATGGCTCTTAGCAACAAGCACAGCCTGGTTAGATCCTTCAGTTCCCCTGAGCCTGTGGATGGATAATGCACCCCGGGAACTAGTCTATTTCGATGCTACAGGGATTGCATGTTTGGCAACGCACAAAGCTAGAGTTCATGTTAGATTGCACGGAATCAAGGCAATCATGGTATGTTATCCGTGCGTAGTGATGACATTCCTCGAAGTCAACATCATGCTAGCCCGCACATTCATCATATAAGAAAGCAATAATAGCGCCGCATTCGTCACAGTTTCGCGGGGGAGCGTGACAAAGCGGGCAGCTGAGCAAATCCACATTGACGAAGACAATCGTACTGACTTTAGATTAACCGTTTGTTGGAGATACAGACTTTCCACGTACTCTTTCCCTAACTTACCATATACGGACGTTCATTTACCCGCGCGCCTCGCGACTGTAAGCTACGCTCGTATCCACCTACTACCATACATACTGATGTACCTAGGACCTAACTGTCCTTTCCATAGCTCGCTCAGCTGACCGTTCACTGTGAGTCTATTTCGCTCTCAGGAGTAGTGACCAGATGAAAATGTAAGCAGATTGTTCACTTGGACCCTCGACGACACGGATTTGGCATATCTCTCGAATTTGGCAACACAGCCGATCCGAAGGCAGGTCCGATTCAAAGTGATTGTCATCCAGGTCAGTATAGTATTGTATTCCTGGAGTTATGATTATAGATAGAAATGTCCCTGACATTTGGAGAGATCCTGATGGTGTTGGAAGCAAAATTGATGCTTTCCGGTCATAACGTCGGGGGTTGAGCTGGTAACGACCCCGAGCTAGGTAAGAAATTCTTCGAATGGTTTGCACCACGATTCAAAGAAGACGGACACGGTCAGAATTGTGATAGGAGGGGTCATGACCGTTCAATAGAGAGGCCTGAGTACTGAGTGATGCCAGAGGGAGGGAACAGGAGTCAAAGTGTCACATGACTTTGTCCCGGTCGTCGCAACCACTTTTCCTGCATTGGGCCCAATCTCAAGGCACTGCCAACGGTGGTTCTTCCGTCGGACGCGCAAGGTACTCACTAGACTCACCTCTGACCCTCGCACTGTCGTGACCATGTTTTCCGAGCACCCACCGTGGTCTACGGTGAGAGACACTTGGACGAGTGGACAACAAAACTGGACCGAGTACATACAAAGGCAACTAGTCCCCGGCGTGGTGCGTCCGAGTTATATATGTAACAGAGTGTGCCTGGCTCGTCTCATTAGTGAAGTCCGACCGCCAGACTATACCTAGACACCCTATTTTGGCCACGTCCATCACCGACCATCAAAGTACAGTCGTCACTGTCAATGAACCGTACCGTATTCCCTTTGTTTCATGATCTGTCTGGTGCATGACCTTGGGTGGATTGGCAGGTCCCGCAGCTGCCAGCATAATACCGACCTGCACTGGGAACGGAAGATCACACGGCGGGACAGGTAAATGAACTCAGACGTCACGAATCGGGATGTCCCGAGGAGTGCCCCGCGCAGCTTTGACCGTAGAAGGTCAAAGCACTGATGGCATCTTAATACCACTGGGCGTATGCCGGACAGACGTGCGGTAATGCGATCCGTTGACGTCACATTTCGCGCGAACGTCGGATTGAAATCGATGGGTCACATGAGTCAAGACGGCGACCTGCCCTCGAATCGTTCACACAACGATCGTTCCTACCGCCATCGCTCTGATTGCTGCGCACTCCACGATACTATACACGCACGCCGTGATAACATACAGATAACATATAGAAAGCATAGAAAGCTACGCGGATGTCAAGTCTTGATGTTGAGTATGCTTTGCTTGTCCAAGAACGTCTGCCCGGGCTTAATAATCGTCGCAGCCTCAGAACACCACCAAGTAGTTGTCGATGTCCCAACCTGCTGCTTCCAACCCTGGCTTTACCGCAAAGTTGATCATCGGTTCGGGTCCACACACCAGGATTATACCCTCATCAGAGGGGCAAGGCATCTTTGATCTGAGCATGTCGTTCGCGATGCGGCCAACGCTTCCCGTCCACCCAGGAGGCGCAGTGCTAAGGACGTAGTGCAACTTCAAGCGATCTGGACCGTATTGGGCATACAACCCGTCGAGTTCGTCTCGGCAGAGGATATCTTCCTCCGTTTTGTTGGCACTTATTACCCACACCTTGGTCTCGGTGTCCAAGGGGTCGAGGAAGATGCCGCGCAGGACCTGCAGGATAGGTGTAATCCCTGTCCTTGTCCATCAGAAAGAGAGAGCTGATTTTGCTCTTAATACCCACCGCTTCCTCCACATATCATTCCCACCTCTTTGACTTTCCTCTCGGACCCTTTCCAGTTAGCAACACCTTTTCCTTTCCAGATGAAGGATCCTAGTGGTCCTTTCAACTGCACAGTGTCATCGAGCACAAGTTGGTGGAATCCTGTCGTCATTTTCCCCCCTATCGGGAAGTCCTTCGAAGGCAGGTATAGTCTATCGTTTCGTCAGCCATGATTCTCAAATTGATTTGAAGAAACCGACTTGATCAACAATTCGATAAATCCGATTGCTCCTTGTTGTGAGACAGGCGTGTACGCTCTTTGGACTAGCTCTCCAGTGTCCTTTCTCTTGAGACGTACAAAAACGTGCTCGCCCACGGGTAATCCGAGCGGTTGATTCTCTCGTGGTAGATCGAACCGATAAAGGTAGGTGTCATGATTGACTCGCACGATTCTGGTCAGCTTGACATCTTTCCATTTGGTTCTGTCGAGGAATACGCCATCGCTCGTCTCATCGCTCGTCTCAGTGGCGTCTCCCTTCGTTTTCACCAGTGTTCCGATATGGAACTGTGATGTGTCAGTAAGCCCTGCCAGAGTCCTGGGACCGACGTACTTGCGCTAGTTTTGCCTTCCCATCTGCGGAATGGATGGCAAAGAAATCCTCTGAGGCATCCTCACCAGCAACAAGGGTGATTGAATCGCCGCCACCGGGATGCTCATTCAAGAAAGGTGTTCCGTCGTACACTTCTCCATTGACAACAAACCACGGTTTCTCCCGATCCTGCTTCTTCAACTCTTCTAATGTAATCTTCCTGGTTACGCCTGGTTTCGTCAAAGGTATTTCCTCTACATTTGGTTTCGCGATAGGTGATTTCTCTTCTGACTTATTATTCCCAAAGACAGGCTTCGTGATGTCATATCCTGACGCTTTAAGGCGCTATGATTGGAGTAAGTTACAGTCTGAGATATGTGAGCGCAGCTTCCAAATACCTCCATCCAGCCCCCAGGTGCAGTCCCGGCGAGGGTCGGGTGCTCAAAATGTAACACGACCTGAGCGTCGTCTTGAATCTTGTTCACAGCAACCCTGAACCACCTTTGAAGACGTCTATCAAAAGCAGATCGATACAGCTCCAGCGGGTACGCACCAGTTGTTCATCATGCCAAGTGCATGCCAGTACCTGCACATAGGTGAGCAATTGAAAAAGTTGCGAATGTGTACGTTGCTTCTTACATATCCCGTTGCTGAATCGCGCCTCCTTCGTCCGATGCCCTAACAATCAATGCGTCACAGTGTACTAGGGTGCTATGTTTAACGTCAAAGCTCCAGAAGCACCAGCAGCTACAATCGCATGTAAGTTGTTTTGAGGAGCGTGTAACATGTCACGGCTCACAAACATGTATCTCTTTCTGTCAGATCGAGGGTTCCGTAGACTGAGTCCGTGTGACAGAGTTCACGGAAGCGATCCTCGGGGTATTCGCTGCATCCCGAAGTGAGTGCACGAAATGACAGTGCGAATTCTCTCCTACATGTCTGCCAGGCTCCATGTTGCACCTTCATCCAGTGAAACCTCTACTCGAGTCACCCGCCGACCGCCACCGCCATAGGCATAACCACGAATGGTATAGGAGCTTTCTGATTCCGAATGTTTGCTTACAACCAATTTTTCGTCGTGTTCAGGTTTGGCAATCGCACTGTTCACATTGAGCTCGCTACTCGATTGTCAGCCGCAAGGACAGTGCTAGCTAGCGTTTGAAGAACTACTGACGTAATGATGTATCTGTCGTCAATCGTAAGTCATCTTAATCTAAAAGGTGATGTCGAGGGATGTCAACTGACTTTGGATCATACCACCAATGCTTTTCGGCACGTGCCTGATCGGGCATCACTTGGGTAGGTAAAAGTTTGTTATCCTTATGGTAACGTGTTGAGCACATGTCCTCCAATGGTCGACGGCCGCCTTACCCAGAAGTGTAACTGCAATATATTTTAGTCAACAATTACTTGTTCCAAGGTGTTTATACATACGTGGTGTTGGCTTTCACGATCGCTGATCTCGATCCGTTTCAGCCACTTGATATACGGTGAGATCATTGCTGCAGTACGATGCTGATGACAATACACAGTACCTTGACGGATCGTCCTCCGATTTGCCCCGGGACGACAAGTCTTACTGGGAATCCATGGTCTGGTTCGAGCGGCAAACCGTTCATGGCCCATGCTGAAATAAGCGCTTAACTTTCATCTGACGATACACACAAAAGTGTCTACCTATGAGCATTCCCCGATCCTTGTTCGTGGCCCATGAAAGCCGTTGCGAGGTCCCATATGGACCGTTTGGTAGGTTATCTGCACCTTCAAAAACGACGTGTTTTGCCCTCCCACGCTTGGGTCTTACGTATGCCAAGATGTCTGCTAAATATACCCCGGTCCAGAGGGCAGTGGACACTATGATAAACCGTCAGTATTGGGCTTGGAGCCGGCTGTTTAACCTGTACCTCCTGCCGCACCCCAGTTGAACCCGAGGGTCTTGCGAACGACGTTTTGCTCCTTCCGTCTGTTTCCGGCACAAGCAAAAGTAACGGGCAACGTCACGATGGGAAAGAGCTGACTCAGTTGCTGGACCGTAAGGGTGATCTCGTGCTGTACCAGGCCATGAATCTTCAAGGTCCACTGTTTTGCAATGTCCTCTGTAACATGGGGAACAGCACCATGGTTGCGGACAAAGTGGAGGTGAGCTGGGGTCAGGAAACCCTGTGGACCAATGGTTTGTAGGCCGTGTGGGGAAGTATGCCTGATGTGCTTACTGCATCGAAGAGCGAGGAGAGCTTCGCCTCGCTGTTGAAGGGGTGCTTTCCTGTCAGCCGAACGAGGTCGGGGTTCTGTAGGGGTGGTTCGTGAGTGTGTCTTGGATGCCAAGTCAGGACAACCTACTCTTTTGATCCAGTTATCTGGTGTTTCGCGATCCTGGATGAGACTCTGTGAGTATCGATATCATGACGAACAGTGGACGACGTATGTACCGCCTCTGCTACCTCCAGCGGGGTTGCGTTGTTTGGGAGCTGGGGGAAAGGTTCAGGTAGGCTTGGCCCGTCCCTCGCTGGATCATTCAGAGATGCTGGCGAGAAAGGGTGGGTGAACAAGCCATATCCCTCGGGCGTGCAAGGCTCAGCCTTGGGTGAGTCGGCCGGAGAAGTGAAGGGGGTGAATGGGGTCAAGAGGGACGCCTCGTATGGCGAATAAATTCCCTCAGTCACCAGAGAAAGCTCGGAGACGGGTGAGTCGAGATCGTCTCTGTCCATGGCTACGGTCTTGGTACCGAACGACCTTGGAATTTTTATTATCATGTTTTTTTTTTTTCTACGCGTGATAAGCTTCTCTTGCAGTGTTCCTTTTTCTTGCCTTGCAACACACGCACACGCCACTGGAGTGTCCGAGGTCCAAGCGGACCTGGATTACCAGTATCGTTCGCATGGTTGATAAACTATACTTGGCAAGCTGATGTCCTGCCTCGAGATTTGACAGGGGACGCGCATCGGTCAGGGTCGGGCCAGATTCGGGTGGCGCGGTAATCATCCAAACGCGGTCGGGCGATAAGTGTCCGCCAGACCCGAATCGGGGTGACAAGCTTCCGTTTCGGGTAAATTGATTGATAGGAGCGAATCTCCGACGGAAGCGCCGATTTCATGAAGATGTGATCATAAACGATTGGACGATAAGAGAATTTGGAGCGGGTTCGGACATTTTCGGGGTTGTGGTGTACAATGTGCCGGTAACGTATCGGTTGATAAGGGATGCGCTGGCTTCGCTGTGCCGCATGAAAAATTCTGACGTGCTCGCGCGCTGTT
>JBBPJX010000849.1:0-10631 GCA_038088955.1 Neotropicomus parvogracilis | reverse complement strand
ATTACGTGCAGCTGGACATGGAACGACTGATGGCACGCGCAGGCAAGACTCCATCGGGGACGGTCAAGGAAGAGCGAGAGGTGGTCCCCGCCCCGCCCGGCAAGTCACGACGGGAGGAGGTCGTCCGCCCAGAGACGCCCGAGCCCACTGCGCGTCCCAAGAGTGCTGGTGGACTTCAAAGTTTACTCGGGGGATGGTGGGGTCGAAAGTAGCGATCACGTGACTGAACATGTGATTTGATTGATTACACCATAATTTCTCACGCCGTCGCTGTGTATTGTTTTGGTTTTTCGATTCGAGTCGAATTGCAAGACGACCCAAGAGAGAGAAAGAGAGAAGAAAGAGACTCCAACGGCGTCGGGTTCATGGCAAGCCAACAATTGCCAGTCCAATTCAACCAACAACAACAACCACAACCACAACAACATCCCCTTCATCACCTCCCTCAACACTTGAACCAGATCCGTCAGTATCCAAAAGACAAGCTACAGCTCATCCTTCTCGTACGCTCGTTCCGTCCCTGTGGTTTCGACCCTCACACCCCCCACAGCGCGTGCGAGACCTCAAACAGGCCGGTCATACCCCGGAGTCTTCCCAGGAGCTCCGCGGTCTCCTCTCTTACCTTGCCGCGTTCCAGCAGCAGCAAGCACAGCACCAGCACCAGCACCAACAACCCAGTACGTCTCTCCTTTCTCCCCATCCCTTGTCTCCTCATCCTCCACAGACGGCATACATCCTCAGACACAGCCACCCTTTCCGAATGGCCATGGCCCACATCCCCAGTCCGACCCCCCCGCTGCCACTGTTCCACAAGCTTCCGCTCCACAGAATGCTCCTCCGTCCGTCACCTCTGGTCCGGTACCCACCGCACCTCTCCCTCCATCCACCCCTGTCTCGTTCTCCCCGGAGCAAATAAATGCTCTCCGTGCGCAAATCATGGCATTCAAGCTTATCTCCCGTGGCGCGCCCCTCCCAGATCATCTCCAACAGTCTATCAAGCCACACAATTCCGTCTCAGCAGATATCGACAAGGCCCTAGCCCCCCCCGACGTCACCACTAGGATCGTCGACGCCGCCGTAAAGATGCAAAAGGGTGTCGTGCCTCCCATCTTCCCACCTGCCGTGGCCGTCCCTTCCGCACAGGGACCCACCACCGAACTACCAGCCCAAGATGAAGAGACTTCTGCCGCCTCCATTTCAAACATCTCCCCCACTGACTTGCCAAAGGGTCCCTTCCTCGAAGATGACGCAGGCTCCGGCGTTTATCCTTACAATGCCTTCCGCCTCCCTTTCACACACCTCACCCGTCCCACCGATGTCGATCCAACCTTGTTCGCAACCCGTCTCCAGCGGCTCCTTATCCCCTCCATCATGCCACCCGGTCTAGACGTCCACCAGATCATCAACGAAAGAGATCGCTTCGTTGAAGCCCGCATCACCCAGCGCATCCGCGAACTCGAAACCATGGACGCCATGATGGGCGATGGCACCTTCGATAGTCTTGCAGACGACATTCTTGGACTTGCCACAGGCAATCAACTCATCGACGGGGCAAATGGTATCAACGACGTTCAGGGTGTCCCTACTTCCAACCATCCTGCCCCTAATGTACATGGAAAACTCCGCGCCATGATCGAACTCAAGTCCCTACGTGTCCTCGAGAAACAGCGCGCCATGCGTGCTCTGGTTGCCGAGCGTCTTATTCAAGGCACTCTTCTACCACTCAATCGTGCCGACTTCCGCCGCGTACGCAAGCCCACCCTTCGCGACGCACGCATGACAGAGCAAGCTGAGCGCAGACAACGCGTCGACCGCGAGAGACGAGCAAAGCACAAGCATGTCGAGCAGCTCGGTGTTATCTGCATGCATGGTAGGGAGCTTATCTCAACCTGCCGACAAGCTCAAGATCGTGTCACGCGTCTCGGAAGAGCTGTCGTCAGCTTCCACGCATACACCGAAAAGGAGGAGCAGAAACGTATTGAGCGTATCTCCAAGGAACGTTTGAAGGCGCTCAAAGCTGACGATGAAGAGGCGTATATGAAACTAATCGATACCGCCAAAGATACTCGCATCACACATCTCATTCGACAAACGGATGCGTATCTCGATTCCCTCGCGCAAGCTGTCATGGCACAACAGAATGAACACGGTGGTATAGACTTTGAAACAGAAGATAGTCCGACGAACGAGGCCACCTTTGGCGCACAGGTACTGGAAGAGGCTACGGAAGATAAGGCCAGGGTCGACTACTACGCTGTCGCCCACCGGATATCTGAAAAGATCTCCAAACAGCCTTCCCTCCTTGTTGGCGGTACACTCAAGGACTACCAGCTCAAGGGTTTGCAGTGGATGGTAAGCTTGTACAACAACAAACTCAATGGGATTTTGGCAGACGAGATGGCGAGTCGTTGCTTCGTCCGATACTTACATTCATACTCACCTCCCACCTCAGGGCCTCGGAAAGACGATCCAGACGATCTCCCTCGTTACGTTTCTCATCGAGGTGAAGAGGCAGCGTGGGCCTTACCTGGTCATTGTTCCGCTCAGTACCATGACGAACTGGTCGGGTGAATTCAATAAGTGGGCACCCTCTGTGAAAACAATTTCCTACAAGGGCAATCCTACGCAGCGTCGGAATCTGCAGGCGGAATTGCGGACGGGTCAGTTCCAGGTCCTGTTGACGACCTACGAGTATATCATCAAGGACCGTCCGATTCTCTGCAAGATAAAATGGGTTCACATGATCATCGGTGAGTATGCCTTGATAACTATCCGATGTATTAGCCGATAACATTTTACTTAGACGAGGGTCACCGCATGAAGAACACGCAGAGTAAACTGGCTCAAACGCTTAGCCAATACTACCATTCCCGCTTCCGGCTTATCCTAACTGGTACTCCCCTTCAAAATAACCTGCCAGAGTTGTGGTCCCTGCTCAACTTCGTTCTCCCGAAGATATTCAATTCGGTCAAGTCGTTCGATGAATGGTTCAACACACCGTTCGCCAACTCTGGCACCGGCGACAAGATCGAGCTGAACGAAGAAGAGGCCCTCCTTATCATTCGTCGCTTGCACAAGGTCCTTCGTCCGTTCCTTTTGAGAAGATTGAAGAAAGATGTCGAGAGCGAGTTGCCTGACAAGGTAGAGAAGGTTCTCAGAGTGCGAATGAGTGCTCTGCAATCGCAGCTGTACAGGCAGATGAAGAAGTACAAGATGATTGCCGATGGAAAAGACTCGAAAGGGTACGTATTTACACTCGTTTCGGACCTAGTTCAGATTGTCATGCTCACCTTGCTGGCGGTCACAGAAAATCTGGAGGCGTCAAAGGACTGAGCAACGAGCTTATGCAACTCCGAAAAATCTGTCAGCATCCCTTTTTGTTCGAGAGTGTCGAGGACAAGGTCAATCCTAGCGGTATCATTGACGACAAACTCGTTCGTTCCTCCGGAAAACTGGAGCTACTTTCTCGCATCCTCCCCAAGTTCTTTGCCACTGGCCACAGAGTAAAATTCCTCTAGCTCGGCTCTAAATCGTCTGTTGATGTTGTACGAATTCATAGGTACTCATCTTCTTCCAAATGACCAAGGTTATGGACATTATGGAAGATTTCCTCAAGATGATGGGTTGGAAATACCTTCGGCTCGACGGTGGTACGAAGACGGAGGAGCGCGCGGGCCACGTGGCATTGTTCAACGCAAAGGGCTCGGAGTATAAGGTGTTCATTTTGTCCACACGTGCTGGCGGGTTGGGATTGAACTTGCAGACCGCCGATACCGTAGTAATGTGGGTCGCTTTCTTCGTTTGCAATATACCATGCTCACTGTGCTTAACTTTGGTTCCCAGCTTTGACTCAGATTGGTGGGTCTCAGAAATGTGTTTTGACCAAGCGTTGGTGCCAACGAAGTAATTACTTTAGGAATCCTCACGCCGATTTACAAGCTCAAGATCGTGCTCATCGTATCGGTCAAACAAAGGCTGTTCGCATTTTGCGTTTTATCACCGAAAAGAGTGTGGAAGAGGCGATGTATGCTCGTGCACGGTACAAGCTCGACATCGACGACAAAGTCATTCAAGCTGGTCGCTTCGACAACAAGTCGACGGTGGAAGAGCAAGAAGAGTTCTTGGTAAGCATCCCACCGCTACTCGTACTTCACTTTCCCTACACGCTTGATTTCCGTTTCACCGGTAGCGATCCATCCTTGAGGCGGACCAAGAGGAGGAAAATGAAGAGGCGGGCGATATGAATGACGATGAATTGAATGAGATGCTTGCTCGTAGTGACGAAGAAGCGGACATTTTCCGTGCCATGGATATCGCTCGTGAGCGAGAAGGACTGGAAAACTGGCGCGCTGCTGGAAATCGTGGCAAGCCTCCCCCACAGCTCATGCAACTTGAGGAACTCCCCGAATGCTATCAAACCGACGAACCCTTCGAAGCCAAGGAGCTGGATGAGGTCTTGGAGGGTAGAGGTCAACGACGGAGGAACGTGGTGAATTATAATAATGATGGGCTGAGCGACGAACAATGGGCGATGGCTATCGAGGATGGGGAGGATCTGCAGGAGTTGGCCGATAAGGCGAGAGGAAAGAAAGAGCGGCGAGTGACAAACAAGATATTGAAGGAGAGTGAGACACCTGGCAGAAGTACGCCTGCAAGCGAAACGGATATTCGTGGCAGGAAGGTACGGAAAGGCAAAGCCAAGATGGCCGACTATGAAGCCCCTCCTGCCGCTGGCAAGCGGAAACGCGGGATGAAGTCGATGTCTGTGACCCCGTCGATCAATGAGGAGGAGGAGGAGGATAGAGATTTGGTATGTGGTCTCGCGCCGTTGCGTTTATCAACTCACATGCTTCCATAACTAGAAACGGCGCAAGACAAAAGCACCGGATATTTCTCCTGCTGTCAAAGAGAGAATGAAGAAGGCCTTCAACGAGGTTTACAAAGCGGTCCTTGCCTGCGAGGATACAGATGGGCGGAAGCGATGTGAACTGTTCCGTGAACTGCCAGACAAAAAGGTAACAAAGGTTCTACTAGATAAGCCAACTACTTACACGAGCCTACCAGGACTATCCTGATTATTACACGCTCATCGCGCAACCTATCGCCCTCGCTTCGATCCGCAAACGGATCACTGGCGGATATTACAAGAGCGTCACACAATTTAGGGATGACTGGCAACTCATGTTCGATAATGCCCGGACATACAATCAGGAAGGATCATGGGTATACATCGATGCTGAAGAGATGGAGAAAGTCCTCCACGCCACGCTTGCTAGAGTTACTATGGGAACTGATCTTCCTGGCGCCGCACCACTGCCAAGTCAACCTGCCCCATCGACGTCTGGATCTTACGACTCCGCGCTGACACCGATGGACGACGACGAGCACCCACAGCGGGGAAGGGCACGGAGTACGGGGCGCAAGCAAGTATTGAGCGATGACGATGAGTATCTGACGAACCCGAGCGACGAGGATTGATGAGGAACCCTGGAGCTTCTTGTCGTGTATTGCGTGTAATACTTTTTTTTTTACTCCAGTAATCTCTATTTCTCTGCTTTGATTGATCGATGTTGGATCCCGTTTTCAGACAGAAATGCCCCAAGGGCCTTGTCATTCATTTTGACCTAGATTAATGCAGAGCCTAATATCGCACGAATTAAATTAAATCGACCCCGAGGATCATGACTACGAAATTATCTCTTCTTCGCTCCAGACCAGGTCTTCTTCCTCGTCCGAGGGCAGACCACAGTTCCCATTTCCAGAAGGGGGTGCTTCAGCAATGATGTGTCGCCTAGAAAGACATGCATGAAGAGAGTACCAGACATGCGAGTCGTACGATTTACCTTGCGAGGAGTTCTTCAACCCCGGCTTCCCCAGCTTCCCAATCTACCCGTACCCAATTGTGCACGAGCTCGCCGTCACGGTACACCAACAGCGTCGGTAGCATGTCTGTGTCCACATCCTCCTGTTCATACTCTTCCTCGTCGTAGTAAGGACGATCTTCGCCGTCATTATAGAGATCGTCTTCATCTTCGTCCGTGAATCTACCCGGCATGTTTCGTTCTCGTGATGCATACCGTTTTTTTGACGATCCTTTCGAGGCAAACCCGAGGGCAGCGGCGCGAGCCCGAAGAAATTTAGTCTGAGGAGACAATCGCGCAAGCTTGGAAAGCGTATCGTCCAGCGTGTAACACCTGTCCAGCGACTTTCCCAAACATCAGCCTCTGGACATAACCTCGTCTGAAAAGAAGGGAGAGAAAAAATGCCTCACCGATTCGTAGAGATGAACGACCACCCACACCCCTCTTTCCTCACTCTCGACGGCGGCGACGAACCCCGCCCTGCCCACCTCGCGCAAGTGCCCAAACGGGCCCTCCTTTGGACGACCGAGAACGTCCCTCCGAACGTGCCGGCCCAGATCGACCCCGACATCAGCCTCCTCCCACTCTTCCAGCGCCCGCTTTTCCTCCTCCTCCTCCAAAAACGTCTTGCCGCCTAGATTCCCCCGCTCCATGCGCTTCCTCACCGCTTCGAGCTCTTTTTCTCGCTTGGCAGCTTGGATCGCCTGCGATTCGTGCTGGTCTCGGATGACGCCTTTGACCCCCGTCCTGCCGTGCGCCATGCCTATCGACTCGTACACGGCGTCAGGATTTGTACCATCCCGTCCGTTTTTTTCGTCGTCGAGGACGTCGCTGGACGAGAAGGAGAGGGCGGGCGAAGGGGTGCGTTCGGGCGAAGAGGATCCCGAATCTGTCCCGAAGAGCTTGCCCGAGAGGACGAGATGTTCGATGTCGCCGTCCTGGTGGATGGATGGTGTGCGACCGTCCTCGCGGGATCGTGACAGAACGAACTTACCATGATGCCGACTTGACGTGTACTGAAAAAAGCGATTCAAGCGAGTCAAGTAGCACTGCAATCGATGATGGTAGGAATCCGCCGGTTTCAATCGACAGTGTGTCGGAACTCGGTGTATATAGGAGAGAATCGAAAAAGCCGCATAGTATACTGGAAAAGATCTGTGCGATAGCGTTGAAATGTCCAGCTCCATCTCGATGGAGATACGAGGGCCTTCGAAGGCATAAACCAACAAGAACGAAATAAATGGAACGCAGTCGATCAAAGTTCTCCAGGTCAAGAAGAGACCATGTGAGTCGCAGCTGCTGCGAGCAACCAAGAAGATAGGAATAACAAGCGAGGTATAGATAATTAACGAGAGGACGGTTCCAGGTAGAAATGGAACGCGGATGGTAACGGGTCGATTGGAGATGGCAATGTCCAACGATGGAGGAAGAAGAAAACGAAGATGAAAGATGCATATGACGAATGCTACAGTGGGATGGAGTGGCAATATACACTGCGGATGTGGAAAAGTTAGAAACTGGTATGCATAAGGGATGTAGGCAAGTCCTTGCCAACGGCAGAAAGGCAAAGGGGCGACCAGGAAGACGAAAATGGGATGCATCACATCTCTGCGAGCCCCGCGCGCCTGAGGTCTCGCAAAGTGATGTTGACACCGCGAAAGTCTTCGAGCCAAACTTGTCGCTCCCCGCAGCGGGCGAGTATTTTGGACCAAAATTTCAAAATCCGCATCTGCGGACGGACACCGGAGCGCATCAAGTGCGAGGTGTGACTCAAATCGCGTATGTATCGCAAAGAAGGAAATGCGTCATTGAACAAGAGAGACGAAACTTGTTCCGCAAGTGGGAAGAATGGGGCGTCATCCTCGATGTCGGATGGAAACGATGCTGCATCGTCAAGCAGACGTTTGTCGATATCGCGAATGCCGATGAATTCTAGACGGGAATGGGCGGGAAGTAAGACGTGTGGTGCAATCCAGTCAGGGTTTCGCCAGTTCCACTCTGCGTCGGCGGAGCAGATGAATTCTTTCAAGTTTGGGCACCATTCCGCAAGGGGAATTTGCTGGATGGGACGGGGCTGAAGAGATAGATGGTGCTCGACGACAAGCGAAGAAGAGTGGCCGAGCTCTAACTGGTGAATTTTTTTGCCGTGAGCAGCGAAGAAGAGGGCAAAGCCTTGCCCAGCGTAACCAAAGTCGGAAGACACGACGGAAACGTTTCGCAGTTTTGGCATTTCCCACTTTGCGATGACTGCAAAGGTGGTGTTGTCCAACGTCAGTTTGAGCGATTGCAAGACGGGGAACGAAAGGGCGAGGGTCCTGATGACTTTCCGTCCCGAGATGGCGGGGAAACTTGACGAGGAGAGCTCGAGATACTCCAGGTTCGCTGCTGTTTGTTTGAGGGTTCGGGATATATGATACGGAAAGGGGTCATCGCTGTAGTTTGTGAGGGACAACTTCCGCAAGATCCTGTTTGGGCTGGCGAGTGCGGAGACCAACTGTTCTGGAGAGCATCGGACGTCGTTGAACTCTTGGTAACGCGTGCACCGCACGGCATGATGATCTGAAAAAATGACGAGATGTGGCGCGTAATCAAGGATGGTTTGGATATCATCGGTCGCGCAACGTTTCAAAACGGGGGTCTCCATGTGCAGTCGACGGATCCAACGGCCGCTGGATGGTTTCCCGTCGATGAACTGGGTGAGGAGAGTCAAGGCCAAGGCTTTTGCCTGACTCGCCCTGCCTATCCAGACGAACTCGTAGAGATACTCTTGAAGGTATCTGTTCCAAGCTTTGCTGACCAGAGACAAGTCGCACTTTGCGCGCATAACGGCGCGATAGTCCTCAAGGCCGCAGGGGGTTTCGAGGAACGAGAGGCCGAAAGAGATGTCGAGGGGGTCTGGAGACACGAGCGTTGCTTCGCGGAGAATCATCGACCAGATCTCTGGTGGAAGGTAGGGAAGGTCAAGCGCAGGAGAATGGTGGTATATTGTCGCTGGGAGGTCTGGAGTGGTGCGGCGCCTGAGGGGACTCGTCAACGAACGTTTGGAGAGACGTTGATGGACGCACCGTCTTGAATGTATTTTTGTTGAGAGCGCCTTGAAAAAGTGCTTGACCTGCGTCAAGACACGACGAACCGGGACGGGCTGCATCGCGAGGAGAAATAAAAAGAAGAAGGGGAAAGGAAAGAAAGAAAGACGGGGAACTCGCTGTGGAGAGAAGAAGAAAGATGGATCGTGTTTTCTCACGAAGTAATAATATCGCTCGCTGGCAGCGGTCGCTCAGCCGAGTCCATCAAATCAAGTCAAGTCAAAACCAGCGTCAAACGGCATCACGTCTCCCCGCTCGCAAGTCGGACTCGCGACTGCGCACCCAAACCAAGAGCCCTCTAATCTCGAATCCGATGCGCAACGTCGATGAGTTTGGTCCCCGTCCGGCGATGACGAAGAACCGCGACTTTGTCCCTTCTCCAGCCATTTAAGCAACCCTGTGGGCTCATCCACCCGCTGTTTCCTTTCCCCCCATCGTTCGTTTCGCACGTACAATGTTCCAACTGATGCCCGTCCTCGCCGCCCTTCTCGTCCTGATGCTTGCCGGCAGTGTCGTTCGCGCGAGGCTGAAAAGAGAGCGCCGTCTTTCCCTACCGCCCGGTCCTCCTGGACACTGGCTTTTCGGAAACGCTCTCCCCAGGGCAAAGTATGCACCCCTCTTCCGCTGTGATTGCTCCTTGCCTTGCTAACACCAATGGCAAGTCAATCTCAACAATTTGCCGCATGGGTGGACCAGTACGGCCCCGTCATCTCCCTGCGCGTCGGTCCCAGAGTCATGATCATCATCGGGCGGCACCAGGCAAGTGCGAACAAAAAAAATCAGAATGTTCAAGCGCAGACACGACTATAGGAATCGGTTGACATCATGGAGAAAGAAGGTGGCTTGTTGGCAGACCGTCCTCGCGCAGTTGCAGCGGGCGAAATCTTGTCGCGTGGACTACGGATGATTCTCGCCCCTGCAGGCGAGCAGTTTCGAAGACTTCGCAGGTGATTCCGCCTTTCTTCAATGCTTAAAAGGTAACTGGAGTACTTTTGTCTCCAGGGCTGCGCACACCCACCTCCAGGCAAAAGCTGCGGATTCATACGGACCAATTCAGATGCAAGCAGCTCGAGATGTCATCCTTGACGTTCTCAGCGACCCAAAGCATCACCAAGCGCACGCGAACCGATACGCCGCCTCCGTCATCCTCCGTGTCACCTATGGCAAATCTACCCCCACCGGGACAGATGCTCCCGAGATCATCTCGATTCACAAGATGTTGAAGCGCTTCCAGATGCTTATGCGCCCCGGCGCAATGCTGGTCGAGAGGTATCCCATCTTCAAGTACGTTCCATTCTACGCGAGCTACCTCAAGACTTGGCGCCAAGAGGAATCGAAACTCTTTCATGATCAATTGCGACGCGTAGCCGCCGAGCTGGTAACAAGCTCTCTACTATCCATACTCGCCAGCTTTACCGACACCCTTGTAGGGCACCGGTGAAGCTGGCCCCTCCTTTGCCAGATATCTCCTCGAGAACCAACACACACACAAGCTTTCATACGAAGAAATGGCGTACCTCGCGGGTTCCCTTTTTGGCGCTGGTTCAGACACTGTACGTCTTCGTGGGTTCATCGAAACGCTCCAACTCACCATAAACAATAGACCGCTGTGGCGATCATGGTCGTCGTTATGGCTGCTGCTTGCCATCCCGAGGCTCAGAGTGTCGTGCAAAATGAGTTGGAT
>JBBPJX010000848.1:0-10631 GCA_038088955.1 Neotropicomus parvogracilis | reverse complement strand
AAATAGTACCAAACATGTACAAACCCCTAGTAGTATATAAACCCGAGCAGGACAGGGATGGCTCCCCATTCTTGTCCTCTTGGATCTTTCCCATCCTCACTACGAGGCTGCCCCCGCATCCACTAGACTCAAGAGTCTCTCGTCCCCTCTTCACCTTCAAGTTCCCAAGGCTTGCAGGACGACTAGGTCAGCGCCCACCTCTTAAGTGAGTTGGTCGTTTCATTAGGACAAGAATATTACTCTCTACCCGGTTGGAACTAACACTAACCACCTAGAACTTTAAAGCACCCAAGAAGCCTTTCAAGAAAATCAGTGGGTAACCAGGGATCCCGAAGGAGCGCACTAACCCCGAGTAATGTCGCTTAACGTCTTCGATCCCTACCAAGAAATCAAGCCACTGAGCCCCTTGACGGATACTAGATCCATCAAGAGCGAGCCGAGGGACCAAGAGTTTGTACGAGGCTGGGAGGGATACGAATTCCCCCCATATGCACCAAGAGAGGAATCGCCTATCTATAGGCCAGCAACACCACAGCGGTCGCCAACCCCACTACAAGAACCCATCAACTGGGACTACATTTACCAAAGGAACGGTAAAGCTCCAAAACGAAACTGGATCGCGTAATCTCCCTCTCATCCATCGCTTTACAGATTTCGCTCGAGCATTCCTCTCGTCGGAGGTCAAACATATTATTCAGGAGGGGATACAGCTTGGTATTCAGCAGCAAGAGGAGATTGATAGAA
This sequence comes from Neotropicomus parvogracilis, assembly GCA_038088955.1. Lineage (NCBI taxonomy): Eukaryota > Fungi > Basidiomycota > Agaricomycetes > Boletales > Boletaceae > Neotropicomus > Neotropicomus parvogracilis. Next base: position 9,887 of record JBBPJX010000848.1, on the reverse strand, counting down.
GGAACGAGATCAGGAGAAGAGTATTTGAGGCACGCGATAATGTCGAGGCGAGACTACGTATTTGAGAGAGAACTCCCACTCCACATCCTCGCGCTCATCCTCGCCTCCCTAATGGCCGCCGCTGGTCCCGAGTCATTCCCCTTGATCAACACCACCTTCCTAACCACCTACCTACTCTTCGACCTCGCATAGTACTCAGGGTACCTCGTCGTCCATATTAAAATAGTAATCGAGGGACGAACCCTCCCGTTCCCACACTCCCCTGCGCCCAGACCATTTGCAGAACCCGCACCCCCGTACCAAGAAGCAGAAGCAGAAGACACCAACTCTTCAACCATCGCCGAAGCAGATCAAGAGTGAATGCTCCTGAACTACCTAATTTTTTTCTACGTCGCACTCCTTATTCCCTTCATCCTTATCGGCTACGTCGCTTTAACAATCAACAGACCCCCGTACCTTTCTTTTGAGATTAACCACCGCTACTACCAAATAGGCATTCACTGAAGGACCAGGAACTCCGCAAGCGACGATACCGCTGAACAAAACGCCTGGGACACAAACAACCAGAACAACAATGGAGGCTGGGACCAACCCACAAACGACACCAATTAATTGGTGGTATCATCACCCCTATGGACTAAAAGTAGCCGCAGGATATTTCACGCTCACCATAACCCGAAGACACCTGTTCAACCACCCTTGGTTTGAACAACGATTCCTCAGAAGCCCAGAATTCCTATACCGAACCATGGCCTTAAACCCATCAAACCTTACCCGATTGTTCCTCAGGCACCACACCCAAATAAGAAACTCTTCCTGCCACGTAATCAACGACATCCTCTGTCAAATCAACGATGGCCAATCCCGCACAGATCACCATTGAACAATGGAACGCGCTCATAGAATCGGTAAACCAAACCAATCAACGAGCCCAAGGACTAGAACAGCAAAGGGACGCTCTCGCAGAAGCACTGCAACGAGCAAATGAGACACTTCTCGAAGTCCAAGAAAGAACGCAGGAGTCGGACCAAAGAACCCGAGAGGCACTCGGCCTTATGCAATGGGCTGGGCAAGGCACAGACACGGGACGGACTCCCACATCAAAAATAGAATTGTTCGCGGATCCTGGAATGTACAATGGATCCAAATCAGAATTCGAAGGATGGTGGACCAAGATCAAGGCATGGATGGACTGTAATCCGAAACACTTCATGACAAGAGATGAAGACGGACAGGAGGCACCACACAGAAAGAACTGTGCCTACACGGTACTATCCCACCTAAAGGGAATGGCCGGATCCTTATTCGCCGAAGAAGAGCTGAACAAGCTCAATGCAGGAGAGGAAGGACTTGCCTCATGGCCGGTCCTCGAAGCAGAAATATGTAAAAGGGCTCTTCCGCCCACAACTACAACAAGACTGGGCCACAAAGAAACTGACCAGTCTGAAACAAGGAAAGACCTCGGTGGAAACATTCGTAGCTGAATGGAGGCTACGATTCCACCAATCTGGAATGGACCAAGGGCACGGAGTCACACTCCTAGAACAAAACACAAACCCGGAAATCATGGAAGAGATCTTCCGACAAAAGAAGCGATCAAAGCGGGTTGCCACCACTCTAAACAACATCCTGGAAATAGGAAGAATGCAACTGGCGTTCAAGTTGCTCCATAAGGAGGATAAACCGGAAAGAACCCGGGTGCAAGAATCCGAGCAAATCGAAGCAACCCAAACCAGGAAGCCAGGACCATGGTGCACAGGACCGCCCAAGTGTTATAACTGCCGAGAACTGGGGCACATGATCAAGGATTGCCCCAAACCCAAAATCCAATGCCCAACCTGTAAGTGGCTTGGCGGACAACACAAGAAGCAGTGTCCACAATGACGAAAGGTGCGAGCAACGGACACCACAGAACAGGGTTTTCCTGAAGAGGCCTGAGTAATCTGGGAACTCCTGTCTCGAAGGAAAACAAGGACAATAAGATAATGAGCCAAGCAGGGTCCCCACAAGGGCTCGGCCGGGGCATTGTACCGGTGCTTAATTCTGCACAAAAGGGTGAGTCTCCAATCCCAGAGGAGCACAGAGTGAGAATGGGGCTACTAACCAGAGAAGTACTAATGAATGTAAAAATAGCTCCACAGAAGCGACGACATGCTTTACGAGAAACGAAAGCGTTACTAGACAGCGGTGCCATGGCAATATTCATAGACCGCAAATGGGCAGAGATACTAAAGCTGCCAATGAAGAAGAGGGAAAGACTCCACAAAGTTTTCAACGTGGATGGAACCCTAAACAGCGATGGGTCCATCACACACTCAGTCGACCTCGTAATGGAATATCGAGGACATCAGGAAGAAATCACTGCGGATGTGACCAACTTGGGAAAGAATCAAATGATTCTGGGACACTCCTGGCTAAAAACACACAACCCCGATATAGAATGGGACACAGGAAGAGTCAAAATGACTCAATGTCCATGGACGTGCCAAGTATTGGGTGACAAGGCACCGTTCCAAAGAAAGATCGCAACAGAAGAGCACAACGCTCTATTACACATACATGCAATGAAGCATGAAGAAGATGAAGACTGGGAACTGCCCATCAAACGAACGAAACCAGAAGCAAGGATCCCGGAAAGAGGATCCAAAGACGCTGTGAGACTAGATTTGTTCGCAGCAGAAGAAGCCACAATCCCACCGAAAGGGCAAAGGGTGGTCAACACGGCGATAGCAATGGCTATACCAAAAGGATACTATGGAAGAGTGGCCCCACAAAGTGGGCTAGCCGTAAAGAAAGCCATACACCTCGGCACAGGAGTCATAGATGCCGACCACAGAGGAGAAATCATGATCCTTCTAGTCAATGGAGGAGGAGAAGCATTTCAGGTTAAGATTGGCGACAAGATAGCCCAACTAATCCTGGAACGAATAGCAATGCCAAGGGCAAAAGAAACTACAGAACTACCCCCAACAGTACGAGGGGAAGGACGTTTCGGATCCACCGATGGGAAGACACGGATTGAAACAATGAAAGATGAAGGGAATGACCTTCCTCCAGACCTCCTACCTGAGGAAGAAGAAGAGGCCCAGATGACGGAAGAAAAGAAACCAACGACCGAAGAACTGGTCCCGAAAGAATTCCACAGGTACATCAATGTGTTTTCGAAGAAAGCATCAGAACGAATGCCCCACTGAAAACCATGGGACCATGCCATAGAACTACAAGACACGTTTGAACCGAAGAACGGACGGCTCATTCCCCTATCCCCCAAAGAACAAAAGGAAGTGTCGGATTTTATAGATGACCAACTGGCAAAAGGCTATATTCGACCATCAAAATCCCCTCAAACGTCGCCAGTGTTCTTCGTACCAAAGAAAGATGGATGCAAGCGGATGGTGCAAGATTATCGGTATAGTACATTAATCAACACACCATAAAAAACAACTATCCGCTGCCTTTGATCTCGCAATTGGTGGACAAGCTCAAAGGAGCTAAGCTCTTCACGAAGATGGACCTCTGATGGGGATACAACAACGTACAGATCAAAGAAGGAGACGAATGGAAAGCCGCCTTCGTCTGCCACCGAGGATCCTTCGAACCTGTCGTCATGTACTTCGGTCTATGCAATTCTCCCGCAACGTTCCAAATCATGATGAACGAAATCTTCGCGGACATGGAGGGAGTCGTAGTGCTCTACATCGACGACCTCATGATCTACACCAAGACGGAAGATAAGGAAGAGCACAACAAAATAGTGCTCGAAGTTCTCCGCCGCTTGGAAGAAAATGACCTTTACGTAAAGCCGGAAAAATGCTACTTCCACGTCAAAGAAGTAGAATTCCTAGGAATGATGGTGTCCCCCGAGGGGATAAAAATGGATGACGACAAGGTCAAAGCCATCCTAGAATGGAAGGAACCAAGAACGGTCAAACAAGTTAGGAGTTTCCTTGGACTAGCCAACTTCTACCGACATTTCATCGAAGACTTCTCGAAGCAGTCACGACCACTTAATGACCTCACCAAAAAGAATGTAACCTTCAAGTGGGGACCCGAACAGCAACAAGCCTTCGATAGTCTAAAAAGGGCATTCACAATGGCCCCAATCCTAGCATACCCGGACACGGACAAAGAATTCCGTCTGGAGACGGACGCCTCAGACTATGTATGCCACGGGGGCAGTACTGTCAGTACTACTCGAAGACGGCAAATGACACCTGGTGGCGTATTCCTCGCATGCCATGGCACCCATGGAGCGGAACTACCCAATTGCGGACAAAGAAATGCTCTCCGTGATCCGAAGCCTGGAGCAATGGCGCCATTACTTGGAAGGAGCCAAGGTAGAGTTTGAGATATGGAACGACCACACCAATCTCCAGTGGTTCATGCAAAGGCAAGATCTCAACCGAAGACAGGCCCGATGGGCGCAGTACCTATCAAGATTCAACTACAAATGGGTATACAAAGCAGGAGCCCAAATGGGAAAAGCAGATGCATTGTCCCAAAGGTTGGATCACGCCAAAGGTGTTACGAGCGGTATTTCCCCAAGCCTACACGAAGGCTACACTCACTACGAAAGCACAAGCGCAAGGACTCAGCCTCACCACGAAAGCATAGACACGAGCCACAAGGCCAGACCCTTGCTGACTAAGCAAGGCAGTGCAAAGGCCCAGACCTCGGGCACGCACACAACGCATGGCCGAGTAGAAGGCACAGCCCAGATAGGAGCACAATACGCCATTGGCTGCCACACGAGGCTATGCTTATCAGAAGCCGCAGCAAGGCTATGCTGATACACGAGTCACAACACAGGAATGCGCAGCACGCACAGCATCGGCCACTGATGCCAACCGACGAGTAAGTAACGCTATTGGTCGCCACCTGCATAATGGCTCTCCCGGAATTCTTGACACAGCCGAAGGATATTATATAGTATATCGGACAGATCCAGTGTACATAAATAGTACCAAACATGTACAAAGCCTAGATAGTATATAAACCCCGAGCTGGGCAGGAATGGCTCCCCATTCTTGTCCTCTTGGATTACTCCCATCCTCACTACGAGGCTGCCCACTATCCACTAGTCGCAAGACTCCTCTGTCCCCTCGTTACCTTCAAGTTCCCAAGACTTGCAGGCGATTAGGCAAAGCGCCCACCTCTTAAGTGAGTTGGTCGTTTCATTAGGACAAGAATACTTTTCTCTACCCGGTTGGTACTAACCTACTAACCACCTAGAACTTTAAAGCACCCAACAGAGTCTTTCGAGAAAATCAGTGAGCAACCTAGGACGCCGAAGAAGCCCTACCGAGAGTACCAGCCACTGAGCCCCTTGACGGATACTAGATCCGTTAAGAGTGAGCCGAAAGAAAACAAGTCAGCAAGAGGCTGGGAGGGATACGTTTTCCCCCATACCAACCAAGAAAAGAGTCGCCAATCTATAGGCCGGCGACACCGCAAAGATCTCCCACGCCATTAGGAGAACCAATAGATTGGGATTACGTATACCAAAGGAACGGTAAAATCTCAAAAACAGAACAAGAGTGAATGCTCTTGACCTACCTCATCTTTTTCTACATCACACTCCTTATCCCCACTCTCCTTATCAGCTACATCGCCCTTACCATCTCAGGACCTCTGTACGTGTCCTTTGAAATCAACCACCGCTACTACCAGATCGGCATCCACCGAAGAACCCGAAATTCCGCCAACGACGACACCGCGGAACAGAACGCCTGGGACACCAACAACCAGAACAACAACGGAGGTTGGGACCAGCCGACAAACGATACCACGAACAACTAGCTGGTGGTACCTACACCCCTACGGACTAAAAGTAGCCGTAGGGTATTTCACGTTTTCCATTACCCGACGACATCTGTTCAACCACCCCTGGTTCGAGCAGCAATTCCTTCACAGCCCGGAATTTCTACATAGAACCGCGGCCTTAAACCCATCAAACCTTACCCGATCCTTCCTCAGACCCAACTCCCAAATCAGGAACTCTTCCTGCCACGTAATAGACGACATTCTCTACAGACGAAACGATGGCAACTCCCGCACAAATCTCCGTTGAGCAATGGAACGCGCTCGTGGAATCAGTCAACCAAACCAACGCGCGAGCCCAAGGGCTAGAGCAACAAAGGGATGCTCTCGCTGAAGCACTGCAACGAGCAAACGAAACACTGCGAGAAGTACAGGAAAGGACGCAGGAGTCCGACCAAAGAACCCGAGAAGCCCTCGGCCTCATGCAATGGGCAGGATCAGGCTCAGACACGGGACGGACTCCCGCCTCAAAGATAGAACTATTCGCGGACCCCGGATCATACAGCGGGGCCAAGTCAGAGTTCGAAGGATGGTGGACGAAAATCAAAGCATGGATGGACTGCAACCCGAAACACTTCATGACAAGAGATGAAGACGGAGATGAAGTCCCACACGGAAAGAACCGTGCTTACGCCGTCCTATCTCGGCTGAAAGGAATAGCCGGATCACTGTTCGCCGAAGAAGAGCTGAATAAGCTCAACGCCGGAGAAGAAGGGCTTGCCTCCTGGCCAGTCCTTGAAACAGAAATAGAAGGGCTCTTCCGCCCGCAACTACAACAAGACTGGGCTACGAAGAAGCTGACCAGTCTAAAGCAAGGAAAGTCCTCAGTAGAGAAGTTCGTGGCCGAATGGAGGCTACGATTCCATCAGTCTGGAATGGATCAGGGGCACGGAGTCACGCTCCTGGAACAGAACACCAACCCAGAAATCATGGAAGAAATCTTCCGACAGAAGAAGCGATCAAAGCGGGTCGCAATCACTCTAAACAACATCCTAGAGATAGGCAGGACGCAATTGGCATTCAAATTGCTCCATAGGGATGACGACGAAGAGAGAACTCGGGCACAAGAGGCCGAGCATATAGAAGCCTCCAGGAAGCCAGGACCCTGGCGCACGGCATCAGGTCGCACAGGTCCACTCAAGTGCTTCAATTGCCAAGAACTGGGGCACATGATCAAAGACTGCCCCAAACCCAAGATTCAATGTCCCGAATGCAAATGGCTCCGAGGACAACACAAGAGGCAGTGTTCTCGGGCAAAGAAAGTCCGAACGACGGACACGAACGCAGAAGAACAGGGTTTTCCCGAAGAGGCCTGAGTAATCTGGGAACTCCGGTCTCCGAGGAGAAAGTAAAAGACAGCAAGACAACGAGCCAAGCAGGGTCCCGCAAAGGGCTCGGCCGGGGCATTGTACCGGTGCTTAATTCTGCACAAAAAGATGAGTCTCCAATCCCAGAGGAGCACAGAGTAAGAACGGGGCTACTAACCAGAGAGATACTAATGAACGTAAAGATAGCTCCACAGAGACGACGCAACGCCCTACGAGAAACGAAAGCGTTACTAGACAGCGGTGCCACGGCAATATTCATAGACCGCAAATGGGCAGAAACGCTAAAACTGCCGATGAAGAAACGGGAAAGACCCCTCAAAGTTTTCAACGTGGATGGAACCCTAAACAGCGCCGGGTCTATCACACACACAGTCGACCTCGTAATGGAATACCGAGGACATCGGGAAACAATCACCGCGGACGTGACCAACTTGGGAAAGAATCAAATGATTCTAGGTCACTCATGGCTAAAGACGCACAACCCCGATATAGAATGGGACACAGGAAGGGTCAAGATGACTCGCTGTCCATGGACGTGTCGAGTTTTGGGTGACAAGACACCGTTCCAAAGAAAGATCGCAACGGAAGAGCACGATGCTCTGTTGCACATACATGCAATGAAGCATGAAGAAGAAGAAGACTGGGAGCTTCCTGTCAAACGAACGAATCCAGAAGCCAAGATACCGGAAAGAGGATCTGAGGACGCCGCAGGACTAGATCTATTCGCAGCGGAAGATGCTATAGTACCACCCAAAGGACAAAAGGTGGTCAACACGGCGATAGCAATGGCTATACCAAGAGGATACTACGGGAGAGTGGCCCCACGGAGCGGGCTAGCCATAAAAAAAGCGATACACGTTGGCGCAGGAGTGATAGATGCCGACTACAGAGGAGAAATCATGGTCCTCCTGGTCAATGGAGGAAAAGAAGAATTCCAAGTTAAGAGTGGCAACAAGATAGCCCAACTAATCCTAGAAAGGATAGCGACGCCAAAGGCAAAAGAAACTACAGAGTTGCCCCCAACAGTACGAGGGGAAGGACGTTTCGGATCCACCAACGATAAGGCACGGGTCGAAACAACAGGAGACGAGGAAGACAACCCTTTTCCGGACCTTCTTCCCGAAGAAGAAGAAGAGGAAAAGCTCCGAATGACAGAGGAGAAGAAGCCAACGGCTGAAGAACTAGTCCCAAAAGAATTCCACAAGTACATTAATGTGTTTTCAAAGAAGGCGTCAGAACGAATGCCGCACCGGAAACCTTGGGACCACGCCATAGAACTACAAAACACGTTTGAGCCAAAAAAGGGACGGCTCATTCCACTATCCCTGGAAGAACAGAAAGAAGTATCGGACTTCGTGGACGACCAATTAGCAAAAGGATACATTCGGCCGTCAAAGTCCCCTCAAACGTCGCCCGTGTTCTTCGTACCAAAAAAGGATGGACGAAAACGAATGGTGCAGGATTACCGATACGTCAACCAGCACACCATAAAGAACAACTACCCGCTACCCTTGATTTCACAGCTGGTAGACAAGCTCAAAGGAGCTAAGCTCTTCACGAAGATGGATCTCAGATGGGGATACAATAATGTACGGATCAAAGAAGGAGACGAATGGAAAGCTGCTTTTGTCTGCCACCGAGGATCCTTCGAGTCCGTCATCATGTACTTCAGGCTATGCAACTCCCCCGCAACATTTCAAACCATGATGAACGAAATCTTCGCGGACATGGAAGGGGTTGTAGTGGTCTACATCGATGACCTCATGATCTACACAAAGACAGAAGACAGAGAAGAGCACAACAAGATAGTGCTCGAAGTTCTCCGCCGCTTGGAGGAAAACGACCTCTACGTAAAACTGGAGAAATGTTACTTCCACATAAAGAAGGTAGAGTTCCTAGGAATGACGGTGTCCCCTGAAGGGATAAGAATGGACAATGACAAAGTCAAAGCCATCCTGGATTGGAAGGAACCAAAAACGATCAAACAAGTCAGAAGCTTCCTTGGATTAGCCAACTTCTACCGACGCTTTATCGAAGACTTCTCAAAACAGTCACGACCGCTAAATGACCTCACCAGGAAGGATGTCGCCTTCAAATGGGGACCTGAACAACAACGAGCTTTTGATGGCTTAAAGAAAGCATTCACGACCGCCCCGATTTTAGCTTACCCAGACACGGATAAAGAGTTCTGTCTGGAAACGGATGCCTCGGACTTCGCTACGGGAGCAGTACTATCAGTGCTTCTCGAAGACGGCAAATGGCACCCGGTGGCATATTCCTCACACACCATGGCACCTGCGGAACGGAACTACCCGATCGCAGATAAAGAAATGCTATCCATAATCCAAAGCCTAGAACAGTGGCGCCACTACCTGGAGGGAGCCAAGGTAGAGTTCGAGATATGGAATGACCATGCCAACCTCCAATGGTTCATGCAAAGGCAAGACCTCAACCGAAGACAAGCGCGATGGGCGCAGTACCTATCAAGGTTCAACTACAAGTGAAACAACCCTCTAACCACCAGGGTCAGAAGCCTAGTTAAAGGCTAGTTCATTGTCTAGGTTGCTTTAGAAGTAAGGGTTTTTGCTAGGAGCTAGGTTTCGAGGGGAAATCTCCAAGAGAACCAGACTGGGGTTCTCTGGGGGTGGCCTGGGCCTTTATATACTACCTCTACTGTATGTACATGTTTGGTACACTACCATACAGGGATGCCTCGTGTTCTACATGAGGCGGCTTATC
>JBBPJX010000847.1:0-10656 GCA_038088955.1 Neotropicomus parvogracilis | reverse complement strand
TGCCCAAAATCAACCCACGCAGTTCCAGAAAGTGTACTTTTTCATGCCATAGACCACAAAGATGGGAGGGATGGTGGGACAATTGGGTCGTGAACTGGCAGAGACATCGTTGGAGGAAAGGAAACATCATAGAACGGGTACAGCTTGATCCGTTTGCACACAGACAAAGATCCCATTCCATTCTTGATTAAGCTGGGACTGGATCTCTGTACTGGTGGTAATGAAGGAAAGAGTCAACTAGACAAAGGGGCATTTAGTGATTGCTGAAGCCACATACACAAAGTACGCCTGTGATCGTGTGTTGTCTGGTGGGAAATGTTATGCTGCAATGAGTGACTTGAAGACAAGGTTACGAGGAGAGTGTCCACTCAATAGTAGGATGAGGACTATGACGAGGGGGGGGGGGGGGCTCGAGGAAGAGCACAGATGAGGTAATAGAGCAAAGGCAAGCATCTCTCAATAGTGAGATGAGACTAGGGAGGACAAGGACAAGGGACGAGGACGCGGATGACTCCAACAGTCGGCACAAACAAGGATGACTACAACAGTCAACACGGACAAATGACAAGGATAATTACCCAAGGGTCGAGGATAAGGATTGCAGGGTATGATTCCTGCGGATGAGACAAGTAACAAGTAACATAGATTGCGTGGAGTGCAACGTAGGTTACAGGAGAACAAGTCTAAGGTAAAGATGAGGACAAGTCAAGTATAAGTATGAGAGGGAATGCTGCAGAGGGCAGTGTTCCCTACGGTAACGAGATGAGTCATAAATAAAAGCAGAGTCAAGAGAAACAATCACCATCTAGAACAAGGGGAAGTGATGGTGATGAAACCAATGATGTACCAGCCTGTCGGATACATATCATAGATACGCAGTGACCAGGCTGTGGAAGGCAATGCTGAGGGCAATGAGAAACAAAGAGGAAAGGAGGAAGATATCATACGATGCATCTACTGTATAGGAGATGCCGTCAACAGGAAGAAAGAGTAGCGAGTATTCATAGTCTATGCGAAAGAGAGGTAAACAGGCGAGCACGCGAGAAACAAGGAGAAGTTGAGGAGAAAGGGAGAAAATTGTAACAGGAAACATCAACAAAGTGCAGAATTGGCACATCATGTCATCTTTGTGGTTGAGTCTGGCAGTGAGAATGTAAATGAGATCAGGAATGCAGAAGAACACGTGGACCAGGAGAGCCAGCAGGTCTAGTACATAGGTAGCGGTTGAAAGGCTGGCAGACATTGTTTCAAGACTGTACATTGTTCATGGTGCATGGCAGTGCTGGTGGTGATTGCATAAAAAAGTTGCAGGAAGCTCATAAACTTGACCTACTCTGTAGTGAAACCACATTGGTCATTCACATGATGGTGTGCTTTCAAAAGTCGCATCAAAGACTTTGTGTTGACAGAGTCAGCATTACAGGTCACGTGCACACAACACCATATATCTCACAAACAAAATTATCTTTGTAAACTCGATGGCATCCACTCCTCAAGTCTCGAGGTCTCGCTTGTGCTCACGGCAAGATAATCAAACCAGGGTCAGTGATGCACCAGATGACATCTACTCGCCTCACATAGTCAATCGATCCACAGTCGGCCATATGATATTTTTACTAGAAGTTGCCGATCTTAGAGATTGGGAAACAAACAAACCAGGGTCAGACCTGCACTTGATTGCCATGATTGTCGATCAAACAGTTCATATTATGGCATAGAGCGAGGTTATCAAGCCACTACATGGTGCAAACCCCATGACATTTGTGTGCATGCGAGCCTAGTGCAATAGTAAGCATGAGACTAGGGCGACAGCTTGCGGTGGCCATCTTAACTCTCGTACAGGCGAAAGGTCACGTGCCCGAGCCTCACAGCGAACGTCGGAGGCAAGAGATAAAGCTTTGGGGACTACTGGATGATTCGGAAAAGGACATTTGGTGATAGCTATCAAGTACATAGGGCGGAGGATCTGTGCCTACTTCCCCAATAAGAGAACACAGAAACCGGACAGTCGAATCTAAAGATAGAGATACAACTTGCTCACATCAGAATGAGCGCAAACTTCAAAACTTCAAAGTCTTTTCGTTCTTGGCTTATGCCCCGGGGCTTCCCTACCAGTTCAAACCTGGCATTTGCACTCCCCATCTACTTCAAGTTGAATAGTATCTGACCCAGTGGCATCCGAACCCCACACCTGATCCTGCCCTGGGACCTCGTCCGCAAATGCAATCGCCGTCAAGGTCTCGTTGTAGTTGTTGACACGTCGTGAGAGCGTCCCAAATCCTCTGTCGATATCTTTACAACATCCCCGAAAGTCGCGCTCATACAACTCCCGCACGCTGATGATGAACCGAGGCATCGTTGTGGCGAACAGGAAGTAAACCAGGTAATCCATGATGAGCACCGAAACGCTAGCAGACTGGAACCCTGTTTCGCTCAAGATTGTCTCCATTGTGTTGAAAAGCAAGCTCCTGGTCAAGGGAAAGATCGTTTCAGTCGATCACTTAAATGATTGGTGTATCGCAAAGGTGTCAAGGAGGGTGGGAAGGAACGATGGGAAGGAACGATGTGTAGAGGAAAGCATTTGACATACACGGAAAAATAAATGATTCCATCCCTCGCGAGAAGCTTCATATACCGGTTGGGCTGCCACCGTTTCGTTGCTTTGTACATCTCGACAGATTGCTTCAGGGTTTGAAAGAGTGCGAGAATCAGCAGAAGAGCGCTGAGAACAAATCTGGGGATCAAAAAATATATCGTAACATGTGGTGGAACGTCCAACGAAAAGAAACAGTAACTGAGCAAGGAATCTGGCGAGTCTGGAATTTGGGTGATCGTGACTAGACGGAATGCAGAAAACATGAGACGATGTACGTTAGATATATTGACGCCACCGATATGGCCTGGGACATACTTGACAAGTAGGAATCAGGGTTGATGTATATACCTGCGAAAGTGACCCCAACGATGGTTTGTATGGCGTAAATGACCAGGAGGAAATAGAGGATTGATCTTGATCTATTCCACATCGCATGAACACGTAAAATCATCATCACTATGATGGTCAAAGTTCATCGAACAGGAGCAGATTGAAGAATATATAACTCACGATCGGCGACATAAAGCCAGATTGAAAACGCCCAGATAGCTGCCAGATAGACCGTGGTACCTTCGAGATGTTTACGGCTTATTCTGATGGCCCAGTTTGTAAACCGATATACTTACACCTATATGACAGTTAACGCCCTGTTTATTCAGTGATTTCAGAGACACACAACTATTTATATATAATCAATTCATCAACGACATATTGCGTCTGAAACAGAGACGTACTTTTACTGAGCCATGCATAAAGGTCCCGCCAACTACGGCACTTGATCAGTACAATAAATACTAATCTAAACTGTTGAACATACTGAGCGAATCGATACTTGTGAATCGAACTAGAGTTAGCTATTTCGGTACAGATTACAGCAGCCGTTGACTTACATTGCCCAATAGATCCCAAGATATCGAACCTGCAAGAAGGGTCGGTTCAAAAATTGAGCTGTGGAACACCCGGTGAAGGCTGATACGTACGACGACAAACATCATAGAGACCCATGTCCAGCGCTGGCACTGCGGAATGGTCAGACGTCGGAGCTTGGCTTGGAGTTTCCGATCCCTTACCCAAATATACTCTACCTTGACGGGAAGCGGTCATCATGTGATCAAGACCGGGGGTGATAGAGAAAAATACCTCTCTGGAAAAAGTGAGAACTACAGTGATGAGATATCAGCTACTGATAAAGAGGATTGAGAAAACTTGTTACTCACTGTAATCGTACACGACAGCAGTGATTATTGCGACTAGAACATGGTCCAGATGTATGAGATTAACCATGCATGTAGTGGGGAGTAGCCATACCGGTTGCATAGTTGGAGATCTGCGTAATCTCCAAGTATAACAGCAACTCAGAGTCCATAACGTGCAGAATACAATACTAATGGCGCCCGTCAGTTTCTGTGAACAAGAATGAGGGAAATAGATAAGGTGGAGCAAACTGGAGCTGACCATAGCGCGGCGGACCTGGGATTTATATCTTCTTCGAGGTATATTACAACAGCTACTGACCTCATGAGAGGTCCAGGGCGACGAGTGATGAACGGACCTCACACAAAATGTATAATATGACCTGTCTAATCAAGCGGCGCAAGCTACAAATCTGAAAAAAAAGGTCATGTCAAGTGGATAGTCGGTTAGTATTGTATTCCGATCATGTCGATACCCTCCATGCAACGCGGGGATCAGGACACTGCGTGCTGCTTCTGGGACAATTTGTCACGTTTTCTGGGAGCGAACTTTCGCAAATCTTGTTCCTGGGTAGAGTGCAGATCAATGCTGTCGCCGCCTGTCAGCTTGATGTACCCCTGGCAGATTCGTGATCAAGAAACTGATTGACGCCGCACAAGCTGACGCATTAATGACGTCCTATATGGGATAGAGGCTGGATGGCGGTTCGAGAAATGGCGCAATTTCGGGTTACTGCAGTGCACGACCCATGCCGTTGAAGGTCTCGTACGAGTGAGCCCCGCACTCCTAACCGACAAGATGCCGGTCAGACAGTAAACAGGACACCAAAACATTTCCGCACAGTTCAAGAACATGTTCCCACAATCATTCAATACTAGTCGAACTTAAGTCCCACTGGCAGTGCCCACACATAGCCATGTAACGACGTCGCTAAACCAAATGGCAGATATGCTGAATCAGTACGATTCAGTATCATGGACGCTACATGTATAGAGTGTTTCCGACGGATCACCGACAGTGTGAAGAGGGTCACATAGTCGTGATGTAATGGATAGAACATTTAAACAAACAAACGTGTGTACACAGAGTGTGAGAGAGAGCGATAGGAATGATTGTCTGTTCAACCCTTGAACTTGTCTCACGTTCACCGTTCTTCACCGAAACGTCAGCGTCCATGGCCCAGACGGCTGAGGCACGAATAGCCTTGGTCTTATCCCCATCTAATCCTGAGGGATAAACAAACAACGGCTGCGCGATGTACCCAGGGGCCAAGACCTGCGCTTGAATCCTATGGCTGTTCATCGACGGAGAACTTTCGTGGGAGGGCGATCCTGATCCACCGCCTCCCGCTTGCATAGGGTGCGAAAACAGCAGGTTGGCACTCAATCCGAGTGTGAACGGAGTTAGCAGGGCATGTCCAGTCCCGTCATCGTCTGCGGTTGAGGGAAGCAGCCCCGTCGTCCAAGGTTCTGAAAACAAATCGAGCTATTTCGCGCGCGACGTATACCACAATATCCGCTTGTTCTTCGATATCGGTTGGCTATACCATCGTGTGGTCGCTTCGCTGGGTATCTAAGTGGCCGAGGCCCCCGAGGAGGCAAACCGTGGGGGATTGTTGAGCTCTTTGATAAGCTTGCCCGCCCGAACGAACGGAAGGATCCTCGTCGAATCCTCCTTGTGGGTGAAGGGGGCGAAGAGCGCCATGGACATGAGTTCTAGCTTGCCCTCGGTGGAGGGTGCACCTTGAGGTTGAGGGACAGTGGTGAGTGGGTCAGACTTTGTCCGATTTCATAAAGTCAGCTGAGGGACGGAGTTTGGCGAGGATCGGCGAGGAAACGCGAGTGGAGGCATTGGCAAGGATAGGCGTGGACATGGTGATTGGGACGCACCCAAACGGAGGACGACTGGAGGTGGAGGTGTTGTCGGAGCCGGAATGAGCAGACATTCATTATCCGGGTGCAAGGAACGAGCTTGCTTTCAAGTTACCATGGATATGAACAGTTCCGTCCCCAGCGGAGCCCGAGATGTCGAATGGCAGCCTTGGCAGCACTCTTCTGGGGCGCATGAAACATAAGAGGTAGGGCTTTTATTAAGGCCCCGACTGTCCTCTCAGGTTTGAGGAACCTCGGCCTCCTGCATACCATACGGATAGGTTGGCTGGCCTCGTCGAAACGTTCCCATGGACATCTTCGAGGGCCTTGTGACATCGTCGTGCGTGATCTTCGTGGTGGTCGTGCATGATCTTACCACGCCTGCGCTGGTGTCGTCGTCATGTCATGACGTTGGCCATGCCCGCCCTTTCATCCCCTTGTTGTCATCGGCGTGGCATCGCGGCATTTGCCTTGGATGTCTTCATTGAATTTTGACATGACGACACAACCACACGACGACGACAACGCGCGCCAACGAACAGCACTACGACAACGGCGACGGCCGTGTGCCCTGGCCCTCCGACGAATTCAAAAATATATGTCTTTTTTTGAGGAAACCCACGGCGGGTGACCCTGTGAGTACCATAGCATTTCCCTCAACCGGAGCTGAAAAGCTGTCTTTTTAGGTGGGGCCAAAGTGCCGGATCACGTCCACGATGCTACAGATGGTTGCCTATGGTGGTCGACCAGACGGACTGTTCCAAGGGGTGGTCATGGTACGGTCTATCGTATGCCCACCCAACGATCATCGTTCATTGACGAGTCACTCAGGAGCCTGGTTCGGTTCTCCCCAGTTTCGACATCGCCTATCGACGTGCTCAAGACACCTACGACTTTTTCGTCGAGCAAGCCAACTGTACTGCCTCGAGTGACACGCTAGATTGTCTTCGTCGCGCTCCATACGGTTCAGCAGACCCCCTCCATCTTTTCTTACCAAGCGGGAAACGCCTCATGGAGCCCACTCGTTGACGGGGTCTGCTTGAATCAGTCGACCAAGCTGTCGTTGAGCCGAGGGGTATATGCGGGCATAAGGTTTGTGAGAACAGGCTGTTTGTAAAGGCTGGACGCTTTGCAGGCACCCGCAGTTCTGGGGGACGTCGATGACGAGGAAACGTGAGCTGTCCTACCGAGACGCTTAGGCATTCATTTCGCCCATCGCTTTCTTAGCCTCTTCTCCCTCCTCAATCTCAATGTGATGTGAGCATGGTCCCATGTCTGTTGAGCGTGGAGTAACTCTACAACACCACAACACTATGAAGCTGCTTGCATCTTCCGTTTCGTCTCTATTCACGAATACACGAATACTTGCGACCTGCCAGTTTCGTTGTTGGAGCGACTCGAGGAGATATCCAGAGAGTCGGAATGCTTTACCCACAAGATCCTGGTGATGGCCTACTTTGTCCGTACTGACTGTAATGTGGCTTACGCCTTCTGGCTGGGATCCCCCGTACGAACGATTCGCTGACATGGGTTTTTCGCTCCCTGTCTGCTGCTGGCCCTTCTCACGGTCAACAGCCCACAATACAATGGATTTCTTTATTTCAGGGCGATCTCTACTCGTTACGCCCTGGGTTATCTATCCGGCACACAGGATGTTTGGAGCTACTGTGAGTCTGAGATCGTCGCGGGACATGCACCACCTCAGCGAAACAAGGCCATTCCAGAAATAGGATTTTCATGAGAGCGACCTCTGGGAGTTCTACAACCTCGCGAGAAGGACTGATTGGATTGGCACCGTCACACTCGGTAGGTCGCCCGTTCGATTAACCGTCGTCTGTGCGTCGATCCGACGACTGTCAGTCAACTTTGGATATACCTTCAATCCGAACATCCCCGTCGACGGCTACCCTTTGGGTGCCTCCCCATCCTTGTTGGCCAATATTTCCTAGCCGCGGTACTACCGCGACTCGCCGCAGCTTTCGGCGTTTGAAGATCTAGACGTGCTCGCGCTCGCAAACGACACGTTCAGGGCTCAATTGTTTTTGAACGAGATTCAGGATCGATGAAGGCGACGGTTTCGGTGGGAGTTCAAAGTTCGGATGGGAAGGAAGAGTGTAAAGGATGACGAGGTGGTTCCGACGGCTCGAGCGGGGAGTATAATTGTATTGAGGGACAAGTTGCACCCACGCATCGCTGCCTGCGTCGTCCCAGTGCCCCGGACGACGAGCCAGGGGACCAAGACGAGCTTCTCGAGGAACGTCGAAAATAGTTTCCATTCCGTTCTTGTCAAGGGACCTCAGTATCTTGAACACGGCCAACACCTTGACGATCAGTGTCCACACGGTTGCGTCAGCAAGGTGCTTCTCCGCACAAACGCATTGACTGAATCCGACTGCAATGTGTTCCATGTCGCTAGGTTTGAGCGAACTATTGTTGTTGAGGAAACATTCGGGCACGAATGCGTGTGCATTGGGGAACCTTGATTTGTCGTATCATCGACATATTACCGAAATAGGAAATCAAGTTCCGTTACGAGGAAGACGCTGAAGGACGAACCAAACGTTGGCCAAGACGATCGCGCCTGGGTACCACATATCAGCAAAGATTCAGATACTGGAAGAGATCATTCACCCCTTGGAATGTAAAACCTGTTGTAGACGTCCCCTTCCAAGGTAGCATGAGGAATCGCTGTGGTATCCAGTAAGATCAACGACAGAAAATGATGAAAGCACAAAGTACTCGCATAGAGGAAGAACAGGGCTGCTTCTGAGCGTTTCTCGCAAGATGGCGTCTACATAAGGCAACAGAGGACGATTGTCCATCGTCGGCAGTCTGTCGTTGCCCACCACCTCGTCGATCTGTGCCTGCGCCCTTTCCTGAATTTCTGGGTCCATCACCATCATCAGGAAGGTCGTCAAGACTGCCTTGGTCTGTTTTATATCGTCAGTGGTGATGATCGTATCACAGACGTTCACGTACGCTCCCTGACGGAACTAACAAGTCTGTTTAGCACCAGGCATATACACGTCCTTCTCAAACTCGGCAAGATCAGGCAACCGCGTAAGCATCGAACTTCGACTTCGACGGTATTTTCGTACAGGACAGGTGGGGTCGCTAGGATTGTCTACAGTCCAGACTGAGGGGGGCATTCCAGGAACAGGCAGCTGGATTCTAATGTTTCAACCCGAGTGTCAGCGATCAATAGTAGAAATAAGGCACGCAATACAGGTGCTGACCTGGTTCCGTTATCCTCTTTTACAAGGTTCCAGGCAATGCTGGGTGGTTTAAGATCTCCAACTAGATTCCCATTATCATCGTTGAAGAACAGCTCCAGGTTACGATGGGATCAAAAGGTATCCTCCATCTGGAACCTCTTGGACGGCCCACTGCAATATGGCGAAGTTCCAATCAGCGCTGACCACGCCATAAGATTGTGTTGGAATCAGACTTACAGCATTGTGCTTGGCGTTTGTGATAATGAGCTCTTTAAACGGATGATCAGAATTCTCGCCGATAAGTGGCTAGGGATCTGCAACAAGCTGGAACGTGTAGTGATGGATACCGAGTGGTGGTGTCCATCACCACTAGTCCCATTCCGATAACGAGATCAAGAGAATATACCTCGGAATGGTTTGCACGATGTTTTCCCAATCGTAATGAACAACCAGATCTAAAGATGGAACGGAGAATGTCCATGAAATCCATCCGATGGCGTGGTCTTGTCTTGCTCGCCACCCATTTGATATCCTATTTCTCGAATAAGACCATATGACACGTTCATTACGGCTGGTTCCATGCGGGGAAAAATCGGACGGAAGCATGCCTCGGAACTTCAAGGAATACTTGGATGCCTAAACCCATGTACGTCAATGCTCATCGGTAAACGCGGCTCTACCGCCCCAGATCGTTCACAACGCTCGTAAAGAGAAAACTCGCGGACTCGATTGCATCTGAAAAAAAGGACATGTCCAAAGCGACACGTGTGGATATTCACTGACAAGTACCTACCAACTCGATCAAATCAGAAAAACAGATTTTGTATAATGACATGATGTGGACGAGCGTACCAGAGCTGGATGACGTCGAGTGCGCGAGATCAACTCGCGCAGTTCCAGAAAGTGCACTTTTTCACGTTATAGGCCACAAAGACGGAAAGAATGGTGAGACAATCGGATTGCGGACTCCTGATGGAAACCTCGTTGGAGGAAACGAAACATCATGGAACGGGTTCGGCTTGGTCCATTTAAGCGCAACCAAAGATTCCATGCTATTCGTGATCAAGCTGGGACTGGAGTCCCATGCCGGTGGTAATGAAGGAGATATTCGAGTGGGCAGAGGAGCGTGGACGTTTGGTGATCGCCGAGACCATGTACACAAAGTACACCTGTGACTGTATGTTGTCTGGCGCCTGGGACACGTCGACGGGGTACAAAATTGGCGCATCACGTCATCTTCGTGATCGAGTCCGGCAGTGATGATGTGAATGAGACCAGGAGTGCAGAAGGACACGTAGGCCAGGAGAGCCAGCACATCGGTAGCAGGTAGAGGTTGAAAGCCTTGCGGACTGTCGTTGTTTCGAGGCTCCACGCTGTTCACGGTGCACGGCAGCGCTCTTGGTGGTGGTGAAGAAAAAAGTCGCAAGAGGCTCCGAAACTTGACCTACTCCATACTGAAACCACGTCTGGTCGACCGCGTCTTGGTGTGCTTTCAAAGTGTTGATGTTGGCATTACGTGACAGGTCACGTGCACACGTATATCTCGCCACTGCAAACCTAATCATCATTGTAAAACTCGACGCCATCCACTGCTCGAGTTCTGAAATCTCGCTAATGCTCGCGGTGAGAGAATAGGGCCACAAAACGCACACGAATACGCTGCTGCAACCACCACCGGTGAGCGTGGAATTGACGAGGGCGTCGAGATGTTTAAGAAACTTGGGCCATCCAGGGGTGAGATACATTCTATCGAACGACTTGGTCGGCGCGCGCAGAATAC